>NW_017566682.1:2071404-2115009 GCF_001854935.1 Bemisia tabaci
CCTACTACGAAAGAGAGCAGTATCTATATTTTGAGGTGGATCTCAAAGCACGTTAGAGCACTTGGTAACCATGGCTCGAAGTCAAATGGACTTACTGTCCTCTTCCTGAGGAAAGCATCAATGTAATGGACCTCGAAGCGCGTTTTAGTACTCGCTAACCATGGCTCAAATTCAAATGGAGTTACTGCTCCCTCCCTAACGAGGTGGTAACTTCGCTCTCGATTGAGCCTCGAAGCTCATAACAGCACGTGCTATTCAGGTTTCACGCTCGAATGGAGTTACTGCGCTTTTTCGTAGGAGGGAGACTTTGCCTGCTGCGCAGGTCCTCTGCGGCTTTTCGTGTTCGCGGAGAGATAATATTTAGTTTTTAAAGGTTCTTCATTACTTCGTCCTCGCGACTTTTTGATTTCGTCCGAGGGTCCCTCGACATTGTTTTCGCAGTGCCGGGAAAAATGTTTATTCAAATTAAAATCGACTCCGCGAAGAGCTAATAACGCCCGGCGAAATGAGGTCATAGTTGCCAAATAGTGCTGAGTTCAGCACTGTCCCCCATTTAACCTCGTGTAAAAGATCCGCATCCAATTGTACAATCTGGCAACGTCTCTCTCGCTCGGAGGCATCAGTTTCGCGACCGATTTTTGGAGGCATCTTTCAACTACACTACCCCCTCGGATGATGTTTTAATATTCGCGAAAGGTGAAGTGGTGTTTGGAGTGCGGTATCTCCCGAAATTTCGTCGTTGAAAAGCACGGGGAGGGGGGAGCACTGTAAAAACTCATTGTCGAATTTTAATTTTCGAGGAGACTCATCTGAACGATCTCAGAAAATAATAACGTTTAATAAGGTGCTGTGTTTGCCCTTTCTTCTTGGCACTCTCTTGTCGAAAAACATGTATTCGCTGAGTCTTTTTTTTACAGCCAGCCTATGTTTGGTTCGACTGTTCTTGGGCCGATATTTAAAGGTCAATATGCATGGTATTCCTTTACGACTTTCCCGATAGCTCAGTTGATTTCGTCAAAGTTTTCAGTATATTCGTGGGCTGATTATTGAATTAGATAGACGAAGCAGTAGAAAAAGAAGATAAGGAGACAATTGAGCGATTATCGGTGGGAGCAAATGGTTGAAAAATAGACTGACCAAACGGCAACTTACGAGATATACAATAGTCGGACTACGTTTTGTAATTAGGAAACACAATAATTTCTGGCACCGCCTAGAAACAACGTATCCACCATTAGTTGCCCTTGGCACATAAGCGTTTTCACCGATGAGCCAAAAGTTGCAGTTCCTTATTGCAAAATTAAGCCCAGTTGGTCTAAAATTTTCCCGTTGAGACCCCAAGAACAACCCGTTTCAACCAATAGAATCGCTCTATTTTCCCTTTGCCTATTTTGCCTATCACGTTGTCCAACAATTTCAATATAACAGCCTGCTAAGTTCAATCGATTCAATGAAAATCGTTAAAATTAGATTATCTAACAATCCAATCAAGCTTTAAGAGCAGAAAGTCGAAACCAAAACTACCAGGATACTTTTGTCGATCGCTACCCCACGTGAAAATTGAAAATTATCGATTTATTTGATTTTAGACATAGTGAACAGGGATTTAACCATCGTGCACCGACGAGGGCGACAGGCAGGGTGGGGGCCTCGATAGGAAGAGGGAGTTTTAAACCCCACGCATACAGGGCTGATGGAATCACTTTTCGTAATGCGTGCATCTCATTAGGCGCCACGCGGAGCGGAGGGAAGCTCCTCTGCAAAACGACATACCTCCAACAGATTCCCCATGTACGTTTGCGGTTCTTGATGAGCGCGGCAATAGTCCGGTGTGCATGACGTCAGTCCAGTTAACTACTTACCCCCAGCCGCCTGTTATCAGGTTTAAGTCGGCATCTCGGCCTATGCCGCTCGTCCTTTGATCCCTTTTATCTCACCCAACCCTATCGCCTGTGCCACCCCGGCGGGATCCGAGGACGCTGGAGGTTTATTCAATTTTTTAAATGTCACTGAGTCGATGTTGTCAACTCATTATTCATGCGGTCCAGACCATAGAAATAATTATTTTAAGGATGACAAACGTGAATTGCAAAATGCTTGATTTGACATTTATCAATCGCCGGCCGGCCAAGAAAACCTCAACAAGTTTCGAATAGCCAATCATCATCGGGCGGCAAATGCTGCTGATACCTGATATGAACTTTTTCTTACCCATTTGCAGTGTTCGAAGTGTTTTTATAGTTATGCAAGTGGTACTTAGTTGTTGCTAATGTAGATATAATGTTAAATAATTAACAATAAGACATCATGTCTTTGTACATTTTACCACCTCTTGATGCAAACAACACTACGTGCAAAAGTCAGCTGAATTCGCGCTTCATATAAACGAAAGAAAATTATTCGGGGATCTTCTAGTTTGTAAGTGATTATCCGCTATTCATAGTCTTGGGAAATATTCAGAGAATTATTAATGCTCCGATACACGTTCACTACGGCTCAAGTAAAAAACTATAACTTTGCATGCGTTTCTGGATTCGATGGATCAGAACTCTTCGACGAGAAAAAGACTAACTTTCGGTGATGGCAATACGGCAACGTCCGTCTCCAATGTTCATTTCCGAGTTTTTTATGTCTGCACATAAATAAAATACAACACATGACCTTTGACAATTCAGATTAGCGATCTTCCACCCCTGCTGGGGATCAATTAAGCACTCTACTTTTTTGTTTGTTGATCTTGTTTTGTTCCCCGTGAGCCTTCATCCCTTTGTCAGTCAAACATATCCCTTTCATCTCAATTTTTTAATCCTAGTTCCAATTTGGAGACGACGAAATTGGTTTATATTTTTTTTTTCGTCGGTTGACAACTACAGCATGAAGTGAGCTTAATTCCAAAGGTCACTTTGGCCCCGATAACCGAATTATGCCTGAGGGAATTTCAAACCGAACTTTACCGTTGTTCATGGCTGCTCATTAATATTGTTCGCTCTCTAATGGGCAAATTTTTTAACGCCCCACAAATAAAAAGATTTAAGTAACGTAAAATTCTAAAGTTTCTGAAAGGCATTGTAAGATGAACCTCAGTGAGAGCTCGGCCATTAAATTTTCCTCTACCTTAAACTATTTCTCGGGAGGACCTCCTACGATTTCAATCTGAGTTATTTGATACAACATAATTGGACTCCATTTTGCAATCCGGAACTACATTGTCTAGTTCAGTTAAGAGAAAATTATGTAACGTTAATTTCGCTGCGTACATAAGTGTTTTTACGGATGAGCCAGAGATTGTAGTTCATAATTGCAAAATGAAGTCCAATTAATTTCATGCCTTGCCCCATAAACTGCTCAATTATTGCGTTCCCCATCTCAAATTCCAATACCCAACTGCATGTTTGCCTCTTTCTAAATTGTTTTCTCTGAAAAAATGAAAACCGACGAAGATATTAATTGGCGCCTACAAACCTAAGGGATACCTCAAGCATTGCGCAATGCGTGTAGTATCTGCTTAGGTTTGTAGGCGCCAGTGCGCATTTCGTGCTGGCAACACGTCGCATCACTCCGCTTTATGCTAGAGCCTATTATTTAAACTCGCGGAGTCTGCGTTTTTCAACTCATGATTTTTATATGTTTGCACACATTTCTTTCATTTAAATTGATAAAAAAAATATCTATATGAAAGGAAAATTTAATGTGTGTTTTGTATATATTAAGGTGTTTCCTTGTCGTATTTAATGATTTTCAAAGCACATTAATTTTTTCTTTTATATTTTGTGCTTTTACTGTGCTGCAGCGTGGTGTGAGCACTACCAAACGCTCTAAATAGGACGTATTTGACTCTGAAAGATCGATGTACAAATGGGCCAAAACCGAAGATTGCGTGCTTCTCGAGTTTTTCCCTCTTTTATTCATTTGTGCATAGTTTCTTTCGACACACCTACTGCTCATTGACTTTAATATCGATGCCATCGCTTGGATTAGGTTTTACAAATATTAGCCGCGTCTTAAAAGTGTAAATGTTTTTAAAATAAACTAATATTTTCATTTAAAAAAATGTATTTATAAGGTTTATTTTTCATCGAAAATTTTTAGGATGGAAATAAAAACAAATATTCACCCATGACAATTTAAAAAGATTGATCAAAAGAAGGAAATAACATTTCATTTAAAAAAATGAATTACCACAACAACTCTTCCGTCTCTCTCAATTTTCTCATTTCATTTATGTCAATATAATTTTACATACGGACTAAAATATGACACTTGGACCAAGTTACTGTTGCTTATACTGGACAAAACAGGTGTGCGGACAAAAAATCGTTGACGGAATGCCCTGAAACCTTTTTTACATGAAAACGGTTGTGCGGGTTTTCCTGTAAATTTCAGCGAATTTTCTACATAATCCGAAGCAAATTCCTTAAAATTTTTAAGGAGTCCTCATTTCTTGTAAAATATTAAAATTCCAAGTAAAATTTGGCAATATCTAACGTGGCATGGTTCCTTTCTGCCAAACGTGCTCCAATTCTTACTTGGCGTTGCTTCGTTTCCTTCCGTCCAAAAACTCGACTGTTCAGCGACCGCTTTCGAGATAAACCACGGCGGAAAATTCGTTGGATTTCCTAGCTCTGCGTCAGAGCATGGAGCAGGAATCGAATCTAATAAAATAACGGAGTCGCGGAGCGCTTAATTGTGAGGTTCAGCAGCTGAGAGCCGGTATTCATATTTCAGTCACGCGCTGAACTCGACTCCTCTCCTGCAGCGCAGACAGCTTTCGCCGCCTCCGCAGCCATCGTTTACGCGTTACGTCGTTCTCTTCCGTGCTAAGGAAAAACACCGTAAAGAACCTTTCGGCGTTGCCAAATTTTGATTGATTAAACGCAAATTCCCGGGTAAGCTTATGAATATTTTTCGTCCAATTTTCAGGTAATGTTGCTTGTGATTTCACCTAAAGTTCCAGAAAATTTCAAGGAAAAATATTCATAACTTTCCTCATAAATGAACATTTTACTAAAGGAAATTTGGCAACTCTCAAATGTTCATACGGCGTTCTTCCTTGACACGGCAGTTCTCGAGTCTCGCGTCCCTTGCCCTCCAACGCTGAGCCGGCTTATCTTCCGTCGCGAAAGGGACGACCCTGTGCCTGGATTTCCACCTTGGAGACCCTCTGACGGGTGAGTGCCGTCTTAATCGGAGCGCTACATTTTGCGATGAAAAATCAATATTTTTGGCTCATTATAGAGACGATGGGCCTCTTTCAAACTTCAGCTAGAGCGAAAAGAAGAGTTGTTTATTGCAGCAAATGGCTCAAAAATCACGATGACCGCATTGGGAAATTTTCAAATACACTCGTAACTGCGTATACTGCACTAATCTGCGTAAGAGATATGCGTTTTTTTTAGGTTTCCGGTGTCCAAAACGATACTTAAGCATAGCACTGGAAAGAAAAAACACATTGGATCTAGAGTCGAGACTCTTGAAATCATTGACAAGAAAAAATACTCTTGATTCAATCAGATTTAAGCTTAAATCAAAAGGAAATCCGCTTAAAATAAGAGGCTTGGTTCTTGATTTAAGCTAGATTCTGATTGAATCAAGAGTACTTTTTCTTGTCGATGTTTTTAAGAGCCTGGACTCTAGATCCGATGTGTTTCTTTTCCAGTGAGGTGAACACTTTGTAAGAGGAGTCGTTCCATCCAAACCTTGCGCACTAGGATGCTACGCAATATTCAACACGGCCGACGCCAACCCACCAAAACACACGTGACGAGACGCGATTTTATCAACCGACCTGTTTTATGTTAACATTTACCTTGCGTTGATAAATACCATGGTGCTTCCTCACAATGGAGATGTTGCATGTGTGAGGAATTTGCGATTTGACTGTTGATTCTGATGTAAAAGTTCGCGAGAAACACGATGGTGCCACTGGTTTTCTCTAAAATTAACTCTCAAGCTCAAAAAAAGCTCTCAAGTTGAGGCCAGAATGGAAAGGATATCCCACGCTATCCTGAGAGTCCACCTGTACATCAAGGCGAACTCTCCGTGCAAAGATAGGGAGCAAATACATTGACAGGGCTGCCACTTTATTTGGGGACTCCAAAATTGAAAACACGGCATCCCTGCTAATGGATTTGCTCCCTATCTCTGCACGGAGAGTTCGCCTTGATGTACAAGTGGACTCTCCGGATAGCGTGGGATATCCCCTCCATTTTGGCCTCAAATTGAGAGATTTTTATGAGCTTGGGAGTTGATTTCAGAGAAAACAGTGGCACCATCGTGTTTCTCGCGAACTTTTACGTAAGAATCAACGGTCAAATCGCAAATTCCTCACACATGCAACATCTCCGTTTGGAAAAGTTTGGATGGAACAACTCCTCTTAAGAAATGTTCCCTGTGCCGTAGTATCGTTTTTAAAGTGGGAAGCTTTAAAATTCGCATGCTTCTTACGGAGACTGTGAAGTTAGGTGCGCATTCCAGACTTTCCCGATGCGTTCAATGTGATTTTTGAGCCACTCTCCGAGAGAAATAATTTCTCTTTTTGCCCTATTTGAAGTTTGCAACAGGCCCATTTTAACCCTGTTAGCAGTCCGTTTAGCGCAAAAGACGAACCGTTGCCCAATCATGGAATCGATACTACCATCTTGTCAAGCGTGGTAATCACGAGGCCACAGGTGGGGGATCCACTCCACAACTCCCCACGACACTGGCGGGCGCTCACTTCATCTGGATCTGAAGTGCACGGACGAATTAATGGAAAGGATCAAAGGCGAGCTCCGCCGATAAACAAAGGGCAACACAGAAGAGCTTTCACGGCCAATTAGCCGACAGGAATGATTTTAAGACGCTCCGAGGCAGGCATTACGGCGGCCCGCCGTGGAGGAGAGAGGAGGGTGGTCATCAGGGTAACAGACGTGGAGTTGGGGGTTGGGAGTGAAGTGGGGATGAGTTCGATGTGCTGCGTGTTGCGGCGAAGGTTACGGCAGGGGACACTCGCCACGCCGCCGAATTGAGAGTGTGTTCAGGAACTTCTCTCCATATCGACACTTGGTAATGGTAAAGCTGTGTTTGAATACAGAATGGTTAAACTTTTACCGGATAAAATTGCTTAGGATGAATCCTTGGAAAATAATTCATTAGAACAGAGCTAATTATGAATATAAATCAATCAAATCACTACAAACCCTCAAAGTATTTGGTGTTATTGAATTAGCCTCTTACTCGTACGTCGCAAAAAAAAACAAAAAAAAAACGGATCATTAACAGAGATTGGACATGCAATTTTACTATAATTGTAAATTTATAAGTTTACTACGTCGAACCTTAAATTTTAAGGGTGGTTCTTAACGAAAATTCTAAGTAAAATCAATTAAACCCGTTTTAAACTTCTATTAGCGCGAAGATGTTACGAGTATAAGCTCCGTGACTCCCTAAATTTTCTTTTTTTTCATAGTGTGTTCTACCTTTGTACTGGGCCGATCTTTGTGATTTTTGGCAACTATCAATGGAGGAAAAACCCTAAAAAATTCCAATTCCATTTAAATTAATTCACGGGAGTCGCAAAGCGCCTTATAGGGGCTGAGCTGCGTAGCGATCAGAGGTCACAGCCCCTCTGGTTGGCTATTTCAAGTCTCCACGTCCAGTTCAATCCTCCCCCATTGACTACTTCCATTGTTCATCGCTACGTCTGCCGTGTTACGAAAAATAGCAGTAAGTACATTTTGGGATGAACCTCACGACCCACAACAGCACATGCTAATTATGGCTCATGGAGATATTCACTTACGGCTCTTCCGTAACACGGCAGACGTCCCCTGCGGCTATATTTACCTTAATGCAGAGCCTATTAAATATATGCGTCGAGTTTGCATAAAACGCATCGATTTAGGCAGCTCCAGCATCGCCCCGTTCGAGAGCGGGGGGCAACGAGACGGGGGAGGGGGGCGGGGGGGGGGCGGATCGATAGCGAGCTTTTGTCATCAAGATGCGAGCGATGACGCCCAGATCAACTGGCTGCGGTGGACCGCGACTGGTGGCGACATCAACTCTCGCTTAAAACTGACCGCAACGCACCCGCACCCGCCACGGCCGCCCAGCACCGCCATGCTAAGGAATAACGCCGTATGAACCTTCAGGCGTTGCCAAATTTCCTCTGATAAAATACGAATTTATCGGGGAAATTGTAAATATTTTCCCTCCGATTTTTCAGAGTATTTTTTTCGCAGTTTAATCTAAAATATCTGACAATTTCAAGGGAAAATATGCATGAATTTCGTCCAAAATACATGTTTTATCCGGGGAAATTTGGCAACTCTCGAATGTTCTTACGGCGTTCTTCCTTAGAACGGCCCAGCATCCCGCATCCAGACACCGACACCGGCGGGCGCATTCTTCATCGGGCGCTTTTCCGACGATCCTTCTTCATTAGACCGCTTACGCCCGGCGGAACTTGAATCCGCACAACAAGTGGAGAGGGAGGAGAGCGAATCGGAAAGCTCGACTTAGTGGTTTCGAATTACGCGGGGCTGGCTGTAGGGGATGATGCGCAGATTTTTGAGGAAAATTGTTCCACGCCAGAGATACAGCTAAGTGAACTGTCTATCTGTAAGTGGAATCGCGGGGATATTACGATGGGCGCATCGTATAAATCTATTATCCACTTCTTAACGCGCAATTTGGGTGGTTTGCACAGCACTTTTTCGAATGTCTCGTGCCCAGTGTCAGTAACCACTCGCTAGAAAAAAAATCTCTTGGATCCAGAGTCCTAACACTTAAAAAATTTGAGGAGAAAAATTCTCTTGATTCCATCGGACTTTTGCTTTAATGGAGAGCCAAGCCTCTCAATTCATGCGGATTCCTTTTGATTCAAGCAAAAATCCGATTGAATCAAGACAATTTTTTTAAAATTCTGGACTCAGAATCCACGAAACTTTTTTTTTCCAGTGCACAGTTTAGGGGAGACTTTGGATAAGAGCTCCAAATTTAATAAAGAGCCTGGAGAAAGGATTTAAACTTCGATGTACAGGGTAGTAGACTCCCCTGTCGCTCCAGATGGGTGCCCGTAAGTCAAAGAGGGTACAATGATGGTGATAAAATATCACACTGTCAATTTTCGCTTTTTCTCATGAGTTCTTCGTCCGTCCCCACTTTCATAACATTCACGAGTTCATTCCATTGAATTGTTCCCACGCACCCTTTTTCGCGTAAAACTTTAAGCCGGTGAAAAGTAAGAAACGCGATAAAGATAGCTTTTGTTTCTGACGGACACCATTACTTCCCGTTTAAATTTTTAAACCAGGAATTGGGCGGACAATAGACAATACTGAAGGTACACTTTCAAAATGAAACACGAGTACTGCCTCCTTAGGAGAAAACGCCGCATGTCTCTTCGGGCGTTGCCACATTTCCTTTGAAGAGTTTATTTTATTTATTTTTTTGTTTTCCTTGAACATATGTTATGGTTTATTGTGTATTTACATGGTGGAAGCTATGCTTGACAGAGTATAGCCCGAAGGCCTTTGAGTACATACTAATTTATTGAACCTTTGAAGAGTTACAAATTCTCAGGAAAATCTGCCAAAACTTTTCTTCCTCAAAATGTCTTTGCAATTCGGTCTAAAATATGCAACATTTTCGGGGGAAAATATGCATGGCTTTCCTCAAATATAAATTGTTCATTTTTATTTATATCAATTTTCAGCTCAGAATTTGGCAACGTCGAAATGTTTATACGCCGTTTTTCCTTAGCACAACATCGCCAGCTCGAGAATCCTAGGAATCTGAATTTTACATCGCAACAACCCTGGCCTTCCCTGCGAGGCAGGCATCAGGAATGACTGCTGCGATCTATTATTCAAAATCACGCCACGCTTCCTCGGCTCCTAACAAAAGGGAATGGGCCCCAGCGCTGCAATAACGGCAAATTGAAACCGTCCTGGGCGACGTAACGCGCTAACGCCGCGAAAAAAGACGGAGCGTCGGCCATTAATCTCGTTAAAATCCTTCACGTTACCGTCGTTTATTTTCGGAACACCCCCCTCCCCCCCCCTCCCGCCTCGTCCCGGGGGCGGGGGCGGTTCCCGAGGGATAGGATTCAATCTGCGGTCCAGGCTCGGGAGCAAATCAAGGCCCTTCGTCAAATATTCCGATTTGAGGCAGGTAACGCGGCGGATCCCCACATATCGGGCCTCGTGTTGGCGGCGGAAAAACACTATTTTCTTTCGATTTGTCATACTCGTCTCGAGAGCACCATTACTCTCCCTTTGACGGTCGCGAAATTAATAACCTTCGCGGGGCCCAGGGATTGGATCCCTGCGCTGTTGCCGGTTTGCGGTCGGAAGTGATGTTTCCGAGTCCGCGGACGAAGCCAAACAATGGGGCCACCTGTTCTCCCGTGCTGAGGAAGAACGCCGTATGAACATTCGAGAGTTGCCAAATTTCCCTCGATAAAATGTTTATTTTTGAGGAATGTCATGAACATTTTCCCTTGAAATTTTCAGGGACTTTAGGTGAAATTGCGAACAAAATTACATAAAAAATTGGGAGGAAAATATTCATAAGTTTACCGGGATATTCATTTTTTATAAATGGAAATTTGGCAACACGTGAAGGTTCATACGGCGTTTTCCCTTAGCACGGAAGTGTTCCTGTTGAATGGTATTCCTTACCTCTGCACTGGAAAGATATAATGGAGAATATGCATTCAAATTTTTTATTGCATCATATGAAAGTGCTTGAAGAGCTGATTTCACAGTATTTTTAGTAGTTTTTTCTGATATGAGAAATAGTATGAAAATATATTTAAAAGAGAGGAAATGCACCGCCTAGTGACGTCATCTGGCGGCATTTCCCACTTAGACACACGTATTATAGCAGATTAGATAATTTTATCATATATCTTCTCCTATAATTGTTCAATTCAAGAACTAAGGGTATCCTCGTGTTCAGTTCACTCAGTAGTTTCCACTTAAACACGAAATTCATCAAATTTCAGAAACCTGCAAATTCTCTATTCCGACGATGAAACTACCAGATCACGAATTGTTTGTGGTAACTAAAAATCTCCGCTCCCATTTACTTTTTGGAGGAGAAACAAATTAATATCACTCCTTGAAGTTTACACAGAGATTTCTGCGCTAGTGAAGAAACATCTATAATTGATGAGAAGAACTGATGTTGAGTAGATTTTTATATAAATTAATAATTATTAATAATGATAAATTAATGATTAATAGTATGACAGAAATTCTGCAACGTCGCAAACCCAGATACGTGGTTTGATAGTTTCATCGTCGATTTAGTTCACTTACGAAAGAGTGGGCAAGTATTACGAGCACTTACAGAAATCAGGAAGGTTGAAGTTGGCGTTAAATGCGTCACAAAAAAGAAAACGCAAAGCTTGTGGTTGCATATCGGGAAAAATTTAATACTTTCCCTCACTTTTGACTTATTCATCTTAAAAAGAATTCAGAACTAGGTAATTTAAACAATTTTACCGACGCCTATTCAAGCGCCAGAGAATATGTATTAAAATTTTATAGTAATCGTCAATTTTAATGCTTTGAATTCATATTCCAAACGCATTTTCTGTAAATAAAAATTAGTATTTTCAATTTATAAACGATTCTATACGTGTGTATCCATCGAGAAATTTTGCAAAAGAATGCATCAACTATAACTAGTAGTACAGGACATAATATATGGAATTATTTGCTCAGTTATGAGAATTCTACGGCTAGCTTCAGTCAATCCATAACTCATGCTGACGAGGATTCCAGGTAGGCCACTATTCGCGCTCTACGAACGTGCGTGTTGCGGCATCATATCTTGAAGGCTCTCTCAGAGACTTACGATGACAAGTCGTATTCGTATGCGGGAATATGAGACGCTCTCATGTCGTTGGATACTGTCATGTAACGGACTCGCGGGAAGGAGTCTTGTTCTGAGTTACGATACATTAATTAAGGGGAGAGTTCCCTGAGAAACCACAATTCCAAATATAAAAATTCGTTTTAAGTTTTTAGAGAGAATATTATAAAAAATAGAATAAACCTCATCGAAAAATCGATGAAAATATGGAGTGCAAGTTTCTGCTTGTGTTCATTATTTTTTAGGGGGGTCCAGTTTTTCCACAACTATAGTCGGGGTCCAATAAAAAATAAAGTTCTTAACTTGACGCCCGATTGCCAAAAGGCCCGTCGCGGCGGTTTTTTTCTAAGTAACCTCTTTTCACAATTCTAATTGAGTCGGTTTATGTTACACGGGCGTAAGTCCAAAAAACTTATAAGCCCTGGCTTTCGTTGATCACACATGAAACTGGCACTCATGAGTGTTTGGACTTACGCCCATCTAACGGAAACCGATTCAAACATGCTCCAGGAATTCAGTTTCCGGGAGTGGGCGACTTTGGAGCAATAAAATCCTTGGACCATCAATTCAAATTTTTGGGGCAGTGTGTGCACATCCTGAGATTATTACCCGCCGATGACCGTAAGATCATGCAAAGTTTCATAGAAAATTCCTGGAAAACTTGGGAAAAAAACCGCAAATTTGGGGAAATGAGAGAGCTCATGGAGGTAACAGATGAGCCCCCTGTTGAATTTTTGGCCCGCGCGCAGCAGAACGGCCGCCTATTGAGCGGAGATCTGATTCAGGAGTTACTCCGCTCAGAATCGACTCGACCGGATTTCTCTTTATTCTAAATTATTACTTCATTTTTCTCTTCCTTTCACTCGACAATATGATTTGTCTTTGTGTCCTTTACGACGAGTTCTCCGCTCCGCTGTCGTTTTATGTGAGAGTTCTATCAAAAGACCATAAATAACTCCCGTGCCTTATTTCCATCCCCTCGCCCCCGCCACCACCGCACCGACCCCCGAGTCCTTTTCCGCGGATTTTCCCCTGAGCTCTGCTTTCGTGTTGCCGAATAGATTTTCGAAATTGGCCCCGAAGAATTTCCGCCTTCCTGAGTCGGGTCCTTGCTCCTATCCAGACGTGAAAGGACCAATTTACCTTTTGCGTCGGGTTCAAACCGGTGGTTCAGCCAATACACGAGGGTTTAAATCCGTTTGTCAAAAGAATCGTCGTGAGAAAATGTTTATAGCTGAACGGAAATCAAGCCGTAATTACTACTCCCGTCGCCTCCAAGGGAAGTAGTAAAAGGAATATGGTACAGATGGAAGGCACATTTTGTGACTAAGATTTTTTGGTCGAGTTATTGTTTAAATATGATTATGTTCTCTCCATTATTTTTGAAAAAATCCATGAGACCGTCTACGGAACGACTCTAGAGACAACTATTTCAGAGGAGTGGTATCTGAAGTAATAATACATAGAAAAAAAAAGGTAAGGGTTAAGTCCCAACTTGAAAATTTCCGATTAATCGTAGCACCCCAATTAGTAGTGGTAGTCCTCTATTAATTATGGTAGTATCCTAACACTAGTACGGTAGTAGTAAGACACAAAAAACGAGTAAAAAATTGAATGGCGACCTGACCCCAGCCACTCAATTTTTACTTCTTTTTGTGTTTTTTGCAGCTGAAAATGAGCTGGTAACAGCTGGATACGTTCTGCCTTTCAGTGTTTTTAATGTTTTAGCCTTGTTTACCCACACTGGAAAAAAACACATTGGGTCTAGAGTCCAGACTGTTGAAAACATTGACAAGAAAAAATACTCTTGATTCAATCGGATTTTTGCTTGAATCAAAACGAAATCCGCCTTAAATTAAGAGGCTTGGTTCTTGATTTAAGCTAGATTCTGATTGAATCAAGAGTACTTTTTCTTGTCGATGTTTTTAAGAGTCTGGACTCTAGATCCAATGTGTTTTTTTCCCAGCGCATGTTTTAATTCGCTCCTTCTTCATTCGTACATTCGAGCTATAATTTTGTGCTTTATCCTTTGTAATTTCATTAATTATGTTTCAGCGCGTCTTCGTAATGAAAGACAAATATGGAGGAACTTTCACATCGGTACGAAATTCAATCGAGTTTGCCACCCTGAGCGGCGCGCGGTACGGCAATGCCGCAATGTCGCTGCGACTCCAATCTCTACCGAACCCTAAATTCCGATTTGTTTTCCCGTAGCGCGGTAATATTCGGCATTAGCCGGCTTTTAGGGTGTTTTTACAGCTCCTCTGCGTCTTGTTCCCTACTCCGCGGGCGCAGGGTATCAATTTTTGAGGTGCGCCACCTCCACCCCTCCCCCTTCGCGCCTTACTCATAGTCCCGCCGCCGTGCACCGACACCTTTTCGCGAGGTTGCAAGACCGCGTAGAGGGTATGTATACCCCTGCCGGGAGTACACTGGAAAAAAAACACATTGGATCTAGAGTCCAGACTCTTGAAAACATTGACAAGAAAAAGGACTCTTGATTCAATCAGATTTAAGTTTAAATCAAAAGGAAATCCGCTCAAATTAAGAGGCTTGATTCATGATTAAAACTTAAATCTGATTGAATCAAGAGTATTTTTTCTTGTCGATGCTTTTAAGAGTCTGGACTGTAGATCCAATGTGTTTTTTCCAGTGTGTTCTTTACGAAGGAGAATATCTACTTTGAGAAAATCGGAGAAACCACAGCTTATACGAGACACCGATCGATCGAGTACAACATTAGAAGGCTCTCACTCTGTTAGTCGAAGCTGAAAGGCTCCGTCTTAATTCGTGTTTTTGAAATAATTGTATTTTTGCCATATTAGACGTCTGTAATAGCGATCAAAAATTGCAAATTCTACACGTCCAACACTTCTCATGTAGTACGGAATTTTAAAATCAGCGATTTAAATTGAAATAAATGGGGTCAACGCACCATCATCTTCTGATATCTCAAAATGGCTGCGATGAAATCAAGTATCTTTCAGCTCTACGATACAGATTTCAACGCAATTCCAATATGAAACACATGTTCGTGAGTTTAAAATCTAATAATCGACAAGAAAATATTATTTCTGAAGTTGAGATCTGACTAACAAAGATAGTAAATTTAATTTGTTGGAAACGGGATTCCAAATTTCCACCTGATTGCAAATTCTTGAGTGTAGTTTCAAAAAATTCAATTGCACGAACCCATAAACTCTTTTTTGGGACCAGCACAGAATATTTCTCTATAAAATAAATACTTCCCGTCGACGGAATGCGATGAAATGAATGAACGAAAAATTGGAATATTTTTTGCAAAGGAACCACTACATAGAATAGCACACTGGAAAAAAACACATTGGATCTAGAGTCCAGACTCTTAAAAACATCGACAAGAAAAAATACTCTTAATTCAATCAGATTTAAGCTTGAACCAAGCCTCTTTATTTGAGCGGATTTCCTTTTGATTTAAGCTTAAAACTGATTGAATCAAGAGTCCTTTTTCTTGTCAATGTTTTCAAGAGTCTGGACTCTAGATCCGATATGTTTTTTTCCAGTGTAAAAGAAGTTACACAGAATTAGCAACATCGCAATACTGTATTGCGAAATTCAGAAAATGGAAAATGGGACTCTCAACCGGCAACTTCACTCTACGTGCGATTTACAGAGGAGCTTTCGCTCGCGACAACGTATCGAATAGGGCGAACACTGTTGTCACATTTCCGAACTTAATAATCCAACAAATTCCGAAACATGAGCCAACATTATAAGATCGTCAACCCTGCGACGGAACAAGCCGCGAGCTTACGGGGCAGGGGAACACTACAGCGCCCTCCCCGAGGATTGTTCGATTCAAAAAAGTCGCGGTGATAAATTAAGACTCTCATTTTCGGCGAGATACGGCCGTGGCTCTAGGCCCTCCGAAAGTTTCCGCGATAAGGGTGAGGGCTCCCCCACGACATGCAGGCTCGACTCGCGACACAGCTGCATTTTTCCAGGGAGATCCCAGTCCCGGGCCCTGCATGTTAATGAACTCTGCAGAAAAAGAAAGTTGGAGAGATTTTGAACTTGATAGCGAGGGCCGCGAGCGCTTTCGTCGTTCTCTTGATGGAGGTGTAACTTCTCAAGTTATCGGTTTGAATTCTGTTGTGAATATACAAGTCGAGTGCCATACTATATTCGCGGCGATAAAAGCAACCCTTCCGTAAGAGGGCACGACTTTCCCGCATTTCTTCGTCGTCGTGAAAAAGAAAGGCAAAAGCGAAAGTTTACTTTCAGGATATTTGTAGGATACCATTAAATGAAAAAAGAAAGAGAAAATTAAATGAAATTAAAAAGTGTAAAAATTCCTAAAAAATCATCGTAATCCTTTGCTTTTAAAGTTATATTCTTAACTCTTACTTGGAATTCAATAAAATTGTTCTTCTTATGCTTCCTACTTTAGAATCTCCTTAAACCATACCGCAAGTCACAATGCATGAGCCGTACTCACAGTTGTTCCTTAACTAGACCCTCTAAGGAGGCCTCATTATGGTTTTCGTTGTGATTAAGGGATCTTTAAGAACGCCTTTAACGTAACATCATGAAGAAGATAATTTTTGCAAACTTGAGTAACATTCAGTGGTTCAGCTTCGGACATCAATCCTTACGATGAATTACAATGATTTGCCAATGGCAGAAATAGAACATTCGAAAGAAAACATATTCCAAGTTTCGCAAAATTTAAGGTAGGTCCCTACTTCCTTTAAAGTTTGTCAAAGTCCTCATTTATTTCTTTTGTGTTGCTTATTTTTAGCGACGGCGAATCATTTTAACGTCTGGTGAGGATCAATTTTCAAAGTTGAATCGGAAATTTGAATTCTTAACAAGTTTTGCAAAAATTGTCTTACCTATGATGTTACATTAAAAGCGGCCTCAAACATCTCTGAGCCGCAATGTAAACCATATGGGGCCTCTCTAAAATAAAAAGTTGTTTAAGGAACAACCGTGAGCTCGGTCCATACATTGTGACTTGCGTTGGTTTAAGAAGATTCTTAACATAGAAACAGGATAAAAGCATTTTTTTTAGAATCTCGAGCAAGATTTAATCGTACACATTAAAGGAGTAGACCTTTGAAAGAGATTTCGATGGTTTTTTAGGAATTTTTGCAAGATTTAATTCACTTTTGTTTATTTGGTAGTGCCTTGCAAGTATCTTTAAAATAAAATTTTCCTTTTTCCTTCCTTTTTACAAGGATAAAGAAACGTGCGAAAGGCTTTTAAACACCCCTCAATCAGATTGTAAACTGTATGGGGCCTCCTAAAGAAATGAGCCTCTTGCACGGAGAAAAAACCTCGTGTCATATGGATCTCTGAAGTTTTCGGATTGAGCATCTGAACACTTAGGTCCAGCTGCTGAGGTTTGGATCACTCATCTGAAACTTCAGTTCTTACACCTCAAGTACTTCAGATGTGAGAACCGAAGTTGTTCGGATGTGAGAACCGAAGTTTTTCGGATGTGGAAACCGAAGTACTTCAGATGTAAGAACTGAAGTTTCAGATGTGTGATCCAAACCTCAGCAGCTGGACGTAAAGTGTTCAGATGCTCAATCCGAAAACTTCAGAGATCCATATGACCTAGACTTCGGGTCCCACGAACGAAGTTTTTTCTCCGTGTGAGAACGACATAACAACGAGCCTAAAAGGTAAAACCGCCGCTTTAATAATTTGAAAACGGAACACGAATAACTCTCTGAGCAGACATTTGCACGACAAAGGGGGACGGCTGCGAGGGCGAGGGATCTCAGGACCACTCGAGAGGCTGAAAAATGTCGGCGAAATGAAGAGTGGCCGGAGGTGAGCAACACATGCTCGGGAGCAATTAGGAGAGCAAGATTCGAGGGGGAATAAATATTAAATGGGAGCGCGGTGCCCCACGTTGTACCTTGGCGATAATTTCCAACGGAAACTTATCCGGGTGCACCCCTTCGGCTATCCTCTTTGCAGTGCCGGCCAGTTGTGAAACACATCCGCATCTGGGCTTGGCTACGTGGATCCTGACCCACCGTGTCCAACGCTGATGCCGAGTTTTCGTCGTCTGACCTCTTGTAAGGCCTCGTCTCCACGGGCCTTTTCACGAGATTTGTCCCAGGGAAAAATCCCGCTTACGGAGTTGGGAAACATATTGAGTTAATCAATATTTTCCCCAGTACCAAGTATGATCCTTTTACTCCTAGGGCCCACTGAGAGAGGAAGAAGAAGTGTAAACGAATTGTGCGATATTTTGTTGAAAACTCCATTGTTCATGTTTGTTTCGTTAAAATAATGTGTCTAATTGTCAATTGAGTGCAATTATTATTTTAATCCCGGTTAAATACTCGACTTCATCTAATTTATCTTCTCGCGCAAACTAGTCGCAGGACCGTATGAGCCTTGTCTTGTGGAGACGGTGACTGGGAAAAATCCCAGAAGTTTCATTCCTGCGATTCGAACTTGGGACAAATCCCATGAAAACGTCCCGTGGAGACAAGGCCTAAGGTTGAAGGTTAACTACCAAATTAAATAGTATGGAAGTATTTATGCTAGAAAGAACTATCTACATGCAAATGACGTCAA
Source organism: Bemisia tabaci (assembly GCF_001854935.1). Lineage (NCBI taxonomy): Eukaryota > Metazoa > Arthropoda > Insecta > Hemiptera > Aleyrodidae > Bemisia > Bemisia tabaci. The sequence continues at coordinate 2,089,846 of NW_017566682.1, forward strand.
ATTGCGTGTCTCAATTGTCCCTGTTCTAAAATTAGGTTATGATTGACTTCGTTTTAAATACTTAGTTCTTTATAGCGTAAATGCGTCCATGACGTAACGTTACTATGAGCATTCTTATATTTTTGCTCACCACACTACAGAGCAGACATATTAAATTCGAACCGAAGAAACTGACAATTCTTTAAAAATTCAATCAATGAAAAAGGTTCGAAACATTCCTATCACATCGTCGCTCTTCTGACGTAAAAGCATATCTTTATGTCCATATGAGCTCCGGGAAGCATGGCGTTACATACACCCCAGGGCTCACGTGGAAATAAAGTTCCGTCTTTAAGTCAGAGAAATGACGATAGGTGAAAAAAAAAGTTGTTGAGATTGTCTTTAATCTGACCGACCAGGCTTGAAAGTTCATTCGACCGATGTTGCAAAGCACAGATTGCAAAACTATTGAGGCCAATGTTTTCGTAAAGTCTCTTTACAAATAAGCGCAACTCGAAATCACCTGCATCTCAATTTTTCTCGTAACTACCCCTCAAACTTTCGTTATTTATTGGTGGCTTAAATTTAGATTTTTCGAACACTGCAACATAATAAACGTCCTTCAACCTTTAATTCGATATCATCGAGCAACTTATGCGAAATCACCCTGTCAAGTTCTGGTCAAATTGATTTTCACCATACATATGTACTTGTAAAAAATCTTCTTCATATGCCAGCGGTATCATTTTCAATCACCTCATCCGATGGGAACTTCAAAACCCCCTTCGACCAGACAACATGGAGCCGGGGCTTTAAGCTGTGCTTGCGGGAGGACTCCCTCTCCCCCTCCCCTCCGTCCCCCACCCCACCAGATCGAGCTTTAAAAACATATTCTTTAAAACATATTCCAAGTTTTGCAAAATTTAAGGTAGGTCCCTTCTTCCTTTAAAGTTTGTCGAAGTCCTCAATTATTTCTTTTGTGTTGCTTATTTTTAGCGACGGCGAATCATTTTAATGTCTAGTGAGGATCAATTTTAATAGTTGAACCGAAAATTAGAACTTTAAACAAGTTTCGCAAAAATTGTCTTGCCTATGATCATTTTCATTCACCTCATCCGATGGGAACCTCTAAACCCCCTTCGACCAGACAACACGGAGCCGGGGCTTTAAGCTGTGCTTGCGGGGAGACTCCCTCTCCCCCTCCCCTCCGTCCCCCCCACCAGATCGAGCTTTGTCCGTCCGGCGGAACAATGGACGGGGTTGCCCGGGCTCGCGGCGAGATTAAGCTCGAGCGATAGGTAGTAAACAATTTTCTGAAACAGGGAAACTTAATTCCGCCCTGGCCCGGCCACTGCCGCCGCCACCGCCACCGCACCACCAGAAGCTCGTTTTCAATTAAGCTTCGCCCAACTTTTAACTCGACGCCCCTTGCCCCGGGCTCCGGGTCACCGTGTCAGGTCGAGTGCGGTTCTTGTGGTGTCAAGGAATTTGTTGGAGGGCGAGGGGACTAGCAGGCCCCCTGCAGCTCATCACTACACAAAGGAAGAAACAGCAGGCATAGAGATAGCAAAAAACATAACTGAAATGATCCGAACAAGATTGCAAATTTTCGGCTATCCAAATTATAAATGCTCTGCCCTGGAGCATCAAACAACAACTCCGCGATGGTGAGGGAAAGAAATTCTTCAATTTACTTAGAAATCTTCCCTTCGGCAAGGTATTTTATGATGTAAACGAATTTCTGACTTCAACTGATGAATAGCATTCTACCTACTATCCTTAATTTAACATATTACAATTATAATTTATATTTTTAATTATTGCACATTGTAATTCCTATTATATTGTTCTTTGACTTGTGCCATAGCTTTAATAATGGGGCTTTAATGTACGAAGTAAAATAAATAAATAAATAAATAAATAAATAAATAAATAAATAAATGCACACAGTACGGAAAATTAACCGACGTTTCGTTTTAATATGAGGAGTAGAATACGAAGTAACCCATGTGACACCTGAAAATTAGGAAATTAAGTTGGAAGAAGATAGGGTTCATGTCCCTTTTCACAGATCCGGTCCCATTCTAATTCGACCTTACATCTTACTGCAAAACGTCTAACGACGTAGATGGACTAATTTCGTCTAGATCCGTCCGTGAAACACTCTCTTCTCCCGATTTTCAACTCCCCCGAAACATTTCCATTTAAACCCCACCGAGCTCAACTTGAAGGATTGATCCCTAGAAACGTCGCCTAAAAGGAACCAGCCGCTCCCGTCTTAACTCAGATCCCCACGCGGGCAAAAATTCGAGGCTCGGGACCTCTGCCGCGCTAACAAAAACAACCTATCTTACAAAGCCTTTCGATTGGAGATACGTCGTTCAGACTTAGGGAGTTGGCGGAGGAAGTCGTATAATCCGCTTGCGGTGGCGTTCCGAATCTGCCGCTCAGGCTCGACCGGTGCTAATTAGCCCTTTCAGTACCTTTCAGGCCCTTTCAGCGCCGAGCACAAAAGCTCGCTCTCCTCGGCAAAAACGACGTATCCCGGTGGTTTTTGGATTAGGGTTAGGTGGTTTTGGCTGAGAGTGTCTTGATGCCGGTGATATTTTCCTTTGTGGAATTAATTAGTTGCTACATGACTCCGCCACAGTGCGCGGCGCGGCGGGACCGCAGTCTTGAGTTTATTTGAAGATGGATCACCAGGTTTCCTCGGTGCCGGCTAATAAGCTCCCGTCGTCAGGGACGGGAAGGGATTCGGGTTCAAGTGGGTGGGGGTGCTCGGGATAGACCGCCGGGGGATGACCGCTAGACATTAGAAATTCACGCAGAATAAGCGGAAATTCACGGTATCAGACTTAAAATATTAATATCAGAGCACCAAAGTTGAAACGTACCGAAGTCTAATTTTTGGTGTATTTTCCGAGGAAAAACGCTAATCTTTGTAATTGACGTTACTAAAGGGTGATCAATTGTCTCGGATTGCAACATTATTTGACTTTTTACTGACTTTTTAGAGATGATAAATATACATGAAATTCACCGGCTTTTAATTTTTTTTTTTTTGTTGCATTAATTCTCGTAAAAATTATTTCCGTGAAAAATGTTTAAAACGAGGCATCTTTAAATTAAAATTATGACTGAATGAAAAAAATGTCTAAATTTGGCAGTAAACTTGTCTGACCTCTCCATTGGGAAAAATTGTCTGACTTTTCTGGTTTTTCCCTGACTTTTCAAAGACTAGCCACTCTACATTAGCATTTCAAAACTCTCCAATCGGGGATCTGCGTGTGCAAAACAAAATCGAATAAACCTGTATTTTCTCATTTCAAAATGTAGTTCACGTGTTCACAGAATTGTAAATTCGTGGTCTCCTAGTTGTATCGCGAAATGTTGTTTAACTTTTTTTTTGTAAAAACTAACTTTAGACCACCCAGCATTTTACACGCTACAAATCCGGAGCAACACAATTTTCATTCCTGGAAACTACGAATAAAACTCCCGATTTCCCGGTAAAGTTAAGTATCACATTTGTCCGTGCAGTTGCATATGCATCCCTTTCATTCTGCCGCACTGAGGAAAAACGCCGTATGAGCATTCGAGAGTTGCCAAATTTCCTCTTATAAAATATTAATTCCTGAGGAAATACATATATGAATATGTTTCCTTGATATCCTCCGAAACTTCACGAAAAGTTGCGGTCAAAATTTTCCAAAAAATCGGAAGAAAAATATTCACAAATTCAGCAGGAAATTCGAGTTTTTTTTTCAAAGCAAAGGCATAACGCCTGAAGGCTCATACGATGTTTATCCTTAGCAAGCCAGTATTTAAGGCCCAGATTTGCCCATTTGCGTGCGTTTTGCATCCATTCTGAGTAGTAAATTTTGATCAAAATCGCAACCTTGCTTCGCCTATTCTGTTGTGCTTGGGAAGAACACTGTATGGACATTCGAGAGTTGCCAAATTTCCTTTGATAAAACATGTATTTTTGACGACATTCATGCATGTTTTTCCTTGACATTTTCAGAAATTTTAGATTATATTGCGTACAAAATAGTCTGAAAATTTTGGAGGAAAATATTTACAATATCCCCAGTATATTCGAGTTTTATCGAAGGAAATTCGGCAACTCCTGACGGTTCATACGGCGTTTTTCCTTAGCACGGCAGTGCTCATGACCACTAAAGCACGATGAAACGGCAAACGCCCGTTCCAGCGTTGCAAATTGTGAGATAACTCTCCGATCACTCCGAAACAAAGCTATGCGAATGATGCAAATTTTGTGCGAACTCCGACAAGTTGATCCCTGCTAGCCTCAGGGGTTTCTGTGCAGAGCAGCGTGCTCATTCGCATGAAAGGCTCCAAATATCGCTAATACCTGCGAACAACGTGAAAAATTCCTTTGGCTCCAGCCATCCAAACTTTCCGGGGCTGTGCATTTGGACGCTGAGCTCGCGATGAGAATGTTACCAGGATATCTATTTCTGCATGCTTAAGGGAAAATAATTTCCTGACTTTTCCGGGTTTTCTTTGATCAGAACACCTGAAATTCTGGTCTTTTTTTTTCAATAAGGGAACCAATGGATGGCATAGAGTGTATAGGAGCAATATTTACAATTATTTAAATATATAAAAATAAAATCAGGAATTCATCTCTACGTCGTGATTTCTCAAAATGTTGGATCCATCAGTCGGAAAAATTCATTGGATGTGGAAAAATTGAGCGAGAGGACAACTCCTTTCTTGTCCAAGAACAGCTTCCTATTTTACTTATCATTTTTAAGTTATTTTCCTGAATTTTTCAGATTTTTCTGTTTTCCAGCCTGATGAACACTGCATTTACGTTCTATCTTTTAACTCTGCAAGTATGTTAATACTTCATAAGCTCGAAGATTAAAGGACGTAAATATTAATGATGCGTAGATTTTGGAGAGGTTTTCTTAGCGAGATTATCCTTTCCTTTAATGGCACTTTCATTGAATGATTTTAATCGAAATTGAAATTTGAATTCACATGAAACAATCTTCTAAAAACATAGTATTTTCTACACCCATGGTGAATTAGAAAAACGCCGAATAAGTACCTAAAGATATTAAAACCACCTCTGATGTCATCAAAATCATCTTAAAAGTAGTTTTGAAATAATTGCTATTTTTTTGGCGAATTCAATCTTATGAGACCAACTAATAGAAAAAAAAACCAATACTAAATCTGTTATCACTGTAATCACTGTTATCACAAGTATTTTCCACCGCCGCTTATTTTGTATGCTTGTTGCGCTTATTCATCTGCCAATTATGTAGTTAAAATTCTTGTTTAGCTAATAAAACTACATGTAGTTAAAATTCAACAGCTTGTTTGTTACCAGTACGTAGTTTGGCTTTCCTATTTGCCCTAAGGATGGCTCCAAGGCGATCCAAAAAGGCTTTCAGGCTTTGACTCATTGCCTATGTAAGTAATAATTAATAAATGTATAGCACCATGATTCCTATTGTTATCATCATTCTAAAAGTAAAATCAGTAATCAAATAAATGTATCAAAGCTGAATGTACAATGCGAGTTATCTTATTTTCATTATAATGCACGTTTATCCACACTTCTTCTCTGCGTTGTGTGCCTATGATTTTATTTTTAGTTCAAATCGTACATTTTATATCACTTTTATTCTCGGTTTCTTGTATATTTTCCAGGTTTGCTCGAGATCATCAGTGAAGAACGGGGTCGTGTAGGGGAAGGAGTTGTGAAGCAGTAAAACACTTGTGAGGAAAATTAACAAACAGTTTAACCGTTTAGCACTGCTGGTGCAATAAAAGGTCACTGAAACTGCTGGAAGCATTATCACAATGAAAAGAACTCGCGAAGGAGACTGGGAATAAGCGAAATCTATTCTCGGGCCCTTTGGAAATTCAGGCGCCATATGTTACAAATGACCCACTAAGTTTTGACCTAGATTTACGAGATCGCGCAATTGAATCCACAATACTTGTTCTACAGAGAAAGGAGGGGCAAAAAGTACACTCGAAGAAAAGCTTCGTAAATACACATGTTCTGAAATTCACAACGCGTTGGATACCTCATGGCCTTTTTGAAGACTATTAGAGCACAAGCAGAGACTCTTGGTAGCATCATGTAGGATTTTGTCCGAGAGCTTTCAGAACATTCGAAAATTTTGAAAATGTATAGACAGTTTGAATTAAAATTGTTCATCCGGTGAAATCATTATTCTCCTTTTTCCTATCATGCTAAATCTGCACGTTCCATCGATATTATTTTTTAAACATTGGTCGATTTTGACTGCATTTTTACCTGTGTTGGCTTCTTGGTCATGTACTAAGACTATGTAATTAGATAAGGTCCTTACCAGGAGTCTGAAACAAACGAAGAAATTCACATCAGTCAAAATTTTTACAATCGTTATTAGCTCAACATTTTCAAGGATAATGTAAAATTTTGTGAAAAATCGTCAAAAAGTTATTCATCAAGTGGCTTTTTTCATGCCACTCAAAGTTCAGCATGTTCAGTCCGTCTTTTTCAATGCAGATAACCCAGATATACGTCAGATACTGAAGGGTGATAGAATGCAAAGCATCCTGATTTTACGAACATTTTTCTTCAAATCCTGATGAAATCGGGATTAAACCCTGATTGACTTCAAATCCTGGTAGAATCAGGAAAATCTGGAAAATCCTGATGCTAGACACCCTGTGAAATTTTCAATATTTCGTTTCTTCCTTACGTTTCATGCCACCCTGCTTCAGGACCAAGATGCTGGAAATCTCCGGGATCCGGAGACCTCCCGCGCGGACGCGGGCGCGGGCGCGGCAGGAGCATAGCTTCGCGTGCGAGGAAGTGATTTACACGCGGGCGAGCACTCGCACTCGCACTCGCAACTCGCAACTCGCGGAAAGATGAAAAATGTCCCCGACCAACTTCCCCTCGCGCCGCGCCGCCCGTTCCAAGTTTATTAGACCTGCAACCGTGTTGGTACGCACTCGCGTTTGTTGTGCGATTCCTCCGCTTTTCCCCGGCGAGGGCTCCCGGGAACTGGCACCGCTCCAGGTCGTAAGATATTAATTAACCGGGTATTAATGATCATCGTCGTCGATTTCCAGACCGTGAGATGAGGACTCGTGATACGGTGGGATATGATGTTTGGAGCTTGGACTTCAAAACCGCGTAAAACCTTTAGATTTTTTTGGAATTTTCGCGAAAGTTGGACACTTCGTCGTCTCCCGGACGAAGGAGCGTAACTCCATACCAATGTTGCCAGATTGACTCAAACGATTAATTCATTTTACAAAGTGTACCTGTGCAACTTTTATCCAAAATTTGTCTGATTTTTGTATGAAAGCTAAAGAAAAATCAGTGAAATTTTCAGTAAATAATTCTCAAAATTCTCTCAGTAAAAATAGAATATTTTCGAAGGGGAGTTTGGCATCAATGTAATGGAGTTGCGTTCTTTCGTGATGAAGACGACGACTTCCCAGGGGTAGACGAATTGACATTATGACTTAAAATTCTGAGATGGATGTCTTTAATTGAAACATTTTTTTGGAATTTGAAACTACCACTTTTCGCTATTCCATGAGAATACTCATCTGCATTAGAAAAACTAATGGCACGAACAGTGTCTCTAAAATGAGCCGTAAATTGTACTTCCCTATTGCAAAATGTAATTCAGTTATATGACATCAGATTTCCTGATATGAGGCCTTATATGTAACAATGGCAGATGTGAAAAATTACCTTTTAGAAACACGCTTAAAAAACTGTTTTGTTCACACAAAAATTTAATATGTTTGGCTCTGGCATAATGTACAGACCTCGAAGATCACATCTCAAGTATTTTCTCAAAATTTTCTCCATGCCAAAACAGTTTTTTGAATGTGTTTCGAAAAGGTAATTTTTCACATCCGCTTTGGTTACAGATAAGTCCTCATATGCTGTTTTCCAGTTTATGCTGATGGTAGACACCCTGTAAAAATAGTTCAGTTGCTCTTTTTTATGACCTTAGTTTTCCACCTCATGACACCGGAAGATCACTTACGAGAATAACGCTGATAGTTCGAAGAGCAAAAATAATTTTCCCCATGAGCGCTGACGCGGGAGAACTTGGCTAGGAGCATAGCTTTTAAAATAACGAGGAAAGGGACGAGCGGGGGACGGGGAGAAAACCCTCCCTTGTGATAGCTGATAGAGAGGATGGTCGGATAAAAACTTCTCAAGTGAAGCATTAAAACTAGAAGAAAGTGTTCAAAGATTCCTCCCGGATACAGTTTAAACTTCCAGACTTTCTCGCCCCGCACCTTTCCGCGTCCCCTGGCTTTGACAATCAAACCCTAAAATAATGTCACCGTAGGAGTTTCTCATGCGCAAATTAAATTATCCGCAAGGGCGAAAGTTTTGAAAAAGTTGCACCTCCGGTGATTTTCAGGCTGGATTTCAGCGATGCAGGGGCGTTTAAATCTCCGATTAAAGGCTCGGGTACTTGTTGCGACGTGTCTTGGGCTATGAATGCCGATAACGTACGAGAAACTAGGGATCGTTTTCCGGAAATATTGCCTTTTTGAGCATTTATAATGTTTTCGGCCTGACGAATAGGGACTCTTAAGTGCAAAAGGGACACATTTTCACGAGAGCGATATTATTGTCGTGTGGGGTTGAAAAATCACATTTTCAAGTTTGCTGGAAAACACTGTCAGTGATCATCCAGCATAATCGAATCGTCAGGTACAAAAGCGCCAGATATAAAAATACGGAAAAAGCAGTAGGAGCTGTATGCACCAGCCCGTCTTTAAATTGCAGATTAATCGATAATCTAATTCATTAATTCATCGCTTCAATATTTTAGAGCTCTGAGATTTATAAAGGGTCAATTAAAGCGGTTATTACCATTTTTCTTAGATTCTCATTCTTGGCGCTTGAGCCCTTTTGAAACTGACCGATTGAATTGAGGCGTTGGGTGCAGAAATGGCATTTCTAGGATGCGGTGTTTCAAATTATTAATTTTTAATTTATATTTTAAAGAAGAAACTGTCAGTGAATTTTCTGGCATTTTTATTTTTCAGACTTGTAAGATCACGAAGATAACTCACTAAAAGTTTCAACTAATTCCATGCATTTGCTTTAATTATAATGAATGATACGTTATAGCGGAGGCTCTGAGACACCGTAATCCAGAAATGCTCTTCCTGCACCCCGCGCTTCAATTATGAACGGTTGATTCTTATTTGTGTGGATATTTGTGTGGATATTTGTGTGGATATGTGTGTGGTTATTTGTGTGAATATTTGTGTGGTTATTTGTGTGGATATTTGTGTGGATATCGCGCGCGTACCGTTGACTTACAAGACGCTTTTTAACTACTAGGTGTATTTCCCATGAAAATAAACTTAACTATAAAATAAAATAAAAAGAAATGTGGTTTAATTTGCGGTTCAAATTTTAGGAACACGGCGCATATCTTAATAAAAGTTATAATTTAACCACAATCATTATTTATCGCCAAATAGCTACCCGGATGACTGTAGTCTTCACGTTTATCCGAAGGAGGCTGTTTTAAATTAAATTTCCACCCCTCGGGATGGCGCTTTGAAAATATCAGGCCGCGTTACTGAGGGAGGTAGAAACATTTAATAACATCTTTATTGCAGAGGGCTGAATTTTGCACATATTAGAAATCGTTTGTTTTTAACGAGGATTAGGAAATTGTGATATATTCGACCATATTTCTTGATTTTCGTGAGCAAATTTTATGAAGATCATCCTGTGGAAAGAAAAATGTATTGCCTGCCTCGTAGCAATACAAACTTGGGGCGTGATGAGAAGTTCCGACGACTACTAGGCCTTCAGAAATTTTTATTACTTGCAGTTAGTCAAAACATCATAGAAATTGGCATAAAAAAAACTTTTAAAAGAACACGTCATGTAGTAAATACTATTTTCATGAAGTTTACTTTTCTTCCCTCCATTTACTCAATTTCTCAATTTACCCTAATATTTTGTGCATAAAGCCTGTCGTATGAATTCTTTCAAAAAAGGTTTAACACACCCTCTGAATAATTCAAAGTACAAAACTAAGGGAATCGAAGGCGCCGAATCGTAAAACAAAAGGCACCGCGCATTTAGCACCCGTGAAACAGGATTCCTGGAATCCTATCACCGGGATGGAAAGGATACGTCGGGAAGGGCGCTAAAAATATGAAACTGATACAGCCATCGACTCCCGGAAGGGGAAGGTGACATCGACGAACCCTCCTCCGCGCCAGTTAAGACAAGAGCCTGTCATGCGGCATTCAATTTGTCTCCGAGAATGAGGAGCTAACGCCGGCTCGCCCCACCTCTCAGACACCTCGGAATTGATAAACACAAATTTTATTTATGAAAAAAACGGGGACGGAGTATCTCTAAGCCTTTGAAAGCCATTACGGACAAGTTTGACAGTCCATTCGGCGAGAGCTCTCCCGGGGATTGGCCTCCTTTCGCAGTTGCCGAATAAGCCGGGGAAAATTCACCTGTTTTATGGTCTCTCGATCGCCGGGGAATGGCGATTTTTTGACCGTGCGTTTAAGTCACTACGCAGGGTTGCCTGTTCACGCGCAAAAATTCTTGTTTTTTCAGTTGGATCCTCAATGGTAATGGTAATACTTCAATATGTCTAATCTATCCACAGATGATGTCTAAACTTGCAGAAATGGATACAAGTATCCCTAAGAGACTGTCCATATGTTACAATTGTTACACAGGGTGTGTAAATTAAGGGAGATCTCATAAACTCTTAAGAAGGAAAGAGCATGGGTTCAGCCTCTTATGACATTGGTTAATTTTACAATACAAAGTTGAGAAACAAAAGTAAAGGACAGGGAAATGTATTAAAATTTCAACGTTCCTCATTTTTTTCTTTTCTTTTTTATAAAAGGGAAACTCATTAGGAACTTCAAAATTATCCTCAACTCGATATGATTTCAAAGGAATTTAACAGGTCTATAGATCGAGGGTACGAAAATCGAGAAGAGCGCCGACGAATTCTCGGAAGATCTCCTAAAAAATTATTCTGTGCTAAGTCAGCATTTAATACACCCTTAAAGCATGACCTAAAAATAGATGGAAATAAGTGTGAATCGAGTGGATATAGATAAGCACTAAATTATCTGCTTTCAAAATGCGATTTTTACTCAGGTTTGACTATGAAGGTTATCACTCGATGTTTTATGCATATTGGACCCTGACGTACTACAGTGCTTTCAATTTTAAAGGTTAATTCTTTAGCATCAAGAAATCAGCAATAGGTTGGAGATGACCAAACTCTGACCTCGAGTCTAACGGTAAACTTATCTGCAAGACGTGGCAACGATGGGCCGGACTTATCGGTGCTGGCTGGCTGGATCCCATTGATTTAATTATAGAGACGTTTGACAGCTGGAAAGCTGATGTTACACCTATACAACTTGGCTTTTCTGGGGATTGTCATTTTCAATTGGGCTCCGGGCGATCGGGCTGGAGGGGGGGGGTGTCCCTTTCACGCGGATATGACTTCCGTTTTCCCGCGGCCGACTTTCAACTTTCTTTCAAGCTTTTCCCTCGCGCCCGTCCGCCTTAATCTGGATCTGGACCCGCCAGCCCTTCCTCGTTGCTAGATCGCCAGGTAAAATCAAGGTGAGTCGAAATTGCCTATTGACGCCTTAGTTCCGAAACGGGTATCAATTGAATCAAGGAGAACGAAAACACACCAACTCGGTAACTCGAAAACGCTCACGTTTTACTAAGGACAGACAATTTTCATATAGGTCATTGAAGTTACCGTATCTGTTCCAACTTGGAAATTCAAAGTGTCTTTAAGTACTTGCTTTCAGGCACCAGAAATATTTTTCTTAGACTAACTTCTTCACCCTCAGTGCAGTTTTGTGTGTGTCTCGACTATTTTCATTTTTTCGAGTTGGTGTGTTTTCGTTCTCACTGATTCAATTATTGTAATGTGCGTTTTAAAATTCAGCACTTACTTCGTTCGTTAAAAGGAAAATAAATGAAGAATCGTGTCCTAAAATTTGACTTCATTTTACAATTTTGAACTACTATATCTAGCCCATTGCAGAAACAACACACAATAGGCATTTAGTTTCCTAATGCAGATAGGTACGTGTTTTTTATGTTTGAGCCAGAATTAGTGAATCCTTACTGCGAATTGCGGTCAAATTTTCTCTTCAGATACTCTTCCATATGTTAAACCTACCCCTCCTTACCCGGGTCCAGGGCAGGATTTACTTACTTACCGCCCATGGGCCGCCTGTATTTTGCCACCCCCTTCTCATTCGTTTTGAAACATCGATAAAAACCATCATGTGGACGTGCCAGCGGGGGAGGGGTGCACAAGACGCGTTTAGTCGTGTTGGACACATTTTTTGCGTGAGCCCTGTCAACACTACTATCGAAAGTTCACGGAACTTGGCGCGAAAGTTAAGTTCCGTAAACATATCTCTGTGTGGACAAGACCTTCCATTTATATGAAATGAACGAAAAAATTATGAAGAAACAAACATGAATGTGCTTTAATAATTTTAACTTCTGCCGCCGTGCCGCGCTGAGCTGACCGCACTGTGTTTGACGCAATGCTTGAAGTATTCATGCAGTCTTGTAGGCGCTATGCGTTTCACGCTGCCCGCTGCTGCACGCATTGTATTTGACGCAATGCGTGAAGTATTCATGCAGTCTTGAAGGCGCTATACGTTTCACGCCGCCCGCTGCTGACCGCAGCGACCGCACTGTATTTGACGCAATGCGTGAAGTATTCATGCAGTCTTGTAGGCGCTAATACGTGGTACATGCCGACCACCGCGCCGCGCCGAGGGTTTCTCCTTTTCATCTCAAGTTCTCGTCATCATTGCTCTGTATTATACTCTGTGTATTATATTCTACACTTAAATTACTTGGGTCATTGGAAGACAAATTAAGTTTGGAAATGAAACACACCCCGGATCTCCCTTCGAGATTCTAAACATTACACACCTGTAATATACACAAATAATCCATTGCGCGGCAACCTGGGACGAGTCTATTCCGCCGCGTGGTAACTTTTCCTTTTGACTCCTCAGACTTCACTGCCTCCGCCTTTTATCCTTAAGTTGACGTTACAATTGAGGAATACTGAAACATTCAAAAGTCCCGCGTCACATTTCGTCTCTCGAATATGACATCTTTTCATATCTCACGCCACACCACCCTCCCCTCCCCCTCCTCGTTCCCGTTCGGGGAATCTGGAGCGTCAGGAATCCGCGGGAACATCTCCCGACGTCTCCCGAGTTCACGCGCCGGGATCCGAGATATTGAACTTCATTTTTCCTCGAACGAGTATCAACAGATTCCGCCCTTCCAGGAACCCGATTCCCACGCTGCGCTGCTTTTCCGAGCTGGATAGAACCGCGTAAGTAACGAAGGTAAACCTATGTATGTCCGAGGTTTCTCTTAAACACGGGCGGAAAAGTGAAATCCTCATTATTTCAATGCTGCCCTGCTAAGTAAAAACGTCGTGAGTATGAACATTCGAACAATGCCAAGTTTTTCCAGCTGAGACATTTTCTTTTGGAGAAAAGTTTGGGGTATTCCAGAGTCAGCTTCACTGCCTATTTTTTGAATGTTTTGTATTTTTTCTTAACTATAACGATACAACACAACGCGATAAACCCGTTTAGGTATACTCTTTTGACTGTTCCATGATTTGACGGAATATACTCAGCAAAAAATCAGAATGTTCGTCAGTTTTCTTGTAACACACATAAATGAGACGACGTCACATGAAATTAGACTGATTCTGATTAAATCCATCCATTTTTACTTATAATTTTTGAAGATCAGAAAAGTATAAAATGGGCTACAAAATTGCCAAAAAAATAAAGGCAACGTTACTTCCGAAAATATTCTTGTAACCAGCAGAGATTTGGCAGTATCCAAATGCTCAAACGGCGATTTTTATAAGCATGATATGGCAGCAATTGTATATAGCCACGCGCTTCTAAGTTAGAATGGTGGATTTGAGCTGTTGTAAGAAGACATCTCTTGACCCGAATGTAAACGATATTGAGATATTAGTTCCATGATGGTGATTGGGAGATTACAGAGCCGAGCGCAATATAGAGGCGATTCCAGCAAGTTGACGACACTGCTTTTCTTCCATTTAAATTCGGTAAAAATATCGATTCTGGATGAAGCAGCCTGCCTTACCTAGGATCGATTGTTCTACACACATTTATATAGAGGGAAAACATTGTTGCCAACTTGCCAGAAACACCTCTGGCTCAATAATAATCGCGTAATTCAAATGAAAATCCTGTGTATGTACGCAGTTTTTTTCTTGGTGCAGCAGAGCAGAGATTTGACGCGGGAGTTTCAGCGGATGCTAGAAAGGATCAGAGAAACCGCGAAACGCACCCCATTTGGTTTCGGTGAAAAGTTATGCAGAAACATTCTTTGATACGCTTTCATGGGGAAAACTCTAGTAGCGTTCCCGGTAGTTTTCCAGAGTGGATTTTAATATTTTTTTCCCCGAAGAGAGACGAAAGAAGACCAGCAGAGAAAATCTCCCCCCCCCCCCATAAAAATCTCTCTTTTTTTGCTTCTTTAAAATTTGAAACCAGGAAATCTCCCCTACATGGCTAAAATGATGAGACATATACCTCAGATAAGACTTTTAAATGGAGCTCAAAACAATTCTACAGATTTGACAAAGTTTCGTGTTTCTAAAAAAAATACCTCTGACTGTAGAGTGCATGTGAAAATCTCTGCATACGATAATATATCGATATAATAGGAAATATTTCCACGCTGCTAAGGATTGGCAAGGGGCTGTGAGCGAATGATAGGACTACATCGAGGATACCGCGAAACGCTCTCAGTATTGGATGCGGCAAATCGCCGTGCCAGAGGAGGGTTTGGTGTGTTTTTTCCAAGAACATCACTCCGCCAAGGTTCCAAGTATTTGTGCAGGGTGGACTTGCTTATTACTTTTTCTGCGTTCATTTGTTTGATTTAATTATCACATATTTCCTGGAGGTGAGTCGATGAGAATGCGGAGTGGAGAAAATTTCCTGGATCGACAGGGACAGGAGCTGCCTATTGTTAGAGCTCCACATCCGCTGATTCATTTAGAATTTCTCGAAAAACACATGATTTCAAGAGAAATGCTTTCACTAAGCTGTAAAAAGTGGCGACTCTGCAAGTTGACAACGATGTTTTTCTTCATTCAAACCTACTATAAATATCTATCCTAGATTTGTTGGGCTGCTTCAGCTGAAGTCGATTGTTTTAAATACATTTAAATGTCTTTGGTCTCTTTCAAGATTGCAAAGAAACGTTGAACACTGCAAATAGTTTTTGAGACAAATCAGTGGCGAGGCGTGAACGATCGATTATCGATATTTTCCCGTTTGAAACTGAGGTACGGAATCGTTCGTTAAGGTGCTCGTTGCGAACACCCTGATTATCTATCCTATTTCATAGGTTTAATGGCGGATCAATCGATATATCGCAGAGTACGCCACGCACGCCACGAAAACAAATATCATCTTTTTAGGTTATTCTACGCAACAACATATCCAAAATTCCACGAATTTCCAACCAGTATCAGGATTGAGATGGTAATACTCTTCCAATAAGGATCCTTTAAGGTGGACGCCATATTTTCTGTAAGAACGGCATGCGATATATCGCATCAATTGGCTCCATTTTTTCAGCTATTCGTCATTTTTCTCCAATTTTGAGATCACAATTCTGTTGTCAGGAGACTTAAGCACTCACTTACCAATTTTAACAAAGAAATTCAACGTAATAAAGGAGTGGTTTTCTCTCTAAAAACACCACGCCTTTATTACGTTTAATTTCTTTGTTAAAATTGGTAAAAGAGTGCTTTAATCTCCTGACAACAAAATTGCGATCTCAAAATAGGAGAAAAATGACGAATAGCTGAAAAAATGGAACCAATTGATGCGATATATCGCACGCCGTTCTGACACAAAATATGGCGTCCATCGAATCACCTTAACTGAAATACTTAATCGCGCCCCTCCCAAGTTACTTGCATCGACTCAACAAGACAACCGCGCTTGTGAGCTTTACCGCGACACTCTTGAAAATATGCGCGCCTGAAAGGGGTACGACTGTCGCCTGCGGGGGCGGGGGTGGAAACCCCCGGGGAGCGGTGAGAGAGAAAGATCTCCGAAACTTTGCGTAATCAAAACAAACTTGGTAGCGGAGTAAGTGTATGTAAAAACTTGGAAAAAGAGCCGGGTTGCGGACGAGAGCGGATTCCGCCTGCGCCGTGGTATTTAAAATATATCACCCGCGCCTCCTTTAACTCTCTCTTCGCGAGACAACCCCCCGTCTCCGTCCCCCTTGCGCCGTTGGTGCTCCCCTCCCAACTTTCGAAACGACCGTTTGATAGTATCGCCTAGCGAGACGGCTTCAACGTTCCTGCGACGGTGTAGTAATGTACTAATAGAGGTAAAACCGAAGAGTGATACGATACTCTGCCCACTGATAGGTCTGTCCCTGGCCCTGGTTGCTACGCGGCCCAAGATTATCAAGCGCTTCGCGTCTTGAGAGGCCACTGTACACTGGGAAAAAAAACACATTGGATCTAGAGTCCAGACTCTTAAAAACATCGGCAAGAAAAAATACTCTTGATTCAATCAGATTTAAGCTTAAATCAAGAACCAAGCCTCTTAATTTGAGCGGATTTCCTTTTGATTTAAGCTGAAATCTGATTGAATCAAGAGTCCTTTTTCTTGGCAATTTTTTCAAGAGTCTGGACTTTAGATCCAATGTTTTATTCCAGTGTACGGCAAAATAAAGCCTGGGCGATAACGATTCCAAAATTTGAAGTCAACGGAGTCGGAAGAATATAATTACCTGCCGTTTTAAGAAAAATCATTAATATTGTGGCGGCAGGGCGTCGACGAAGAGATGTTGCGTTGTCAGTTGCCCGATACCATGTGGGAAGATAGACAGATGTGGCGTTTAGGTATCGAAGAGCGCCAAAGTGCGCTGTGGGAGCGATTTTTATGCATGTAAGAACTTTGACCAGGTAAATATCCAGATAGAAGAAATCCAATAAGGGATAGAGAGATGCCAGCTTTCGGGAAATCTTTACTTTGACAGATTTAGGCTGCGATTAGGTGTTCCGAAGCGCACTATTGCGATTTTAAAGCGACTAACACACACAAAGATCACCAGATGAAACTACATACCGTCGTTCCTCTGAACCAAAGGCGATTCTTAGTTTTCGCCTGAGTCTCAGAAAGAACAGAGTTTTATGGAGCTGGACTCACGTGGAAAATAAGATACGTCCTTACGTCTGAGGAGCGACAAGAGGATTTAGGAATAGATTTGAATTAAACTAGATTAAATTAACGTACATTTTCTCAGTCAGAAATTCAAAGTCAAGAAAAGACGTTTGCAACATGAATGTAGCTGTTATTTGTCCTTAACATTGAGTCTCATGAAGGAATAAAACTGCGACCCCTTTTATCTAAGTTCAGACTTGATGCTTTTCGGTGGTGTTTCTGTTAAACTCGATCCATGCTGTTAATAAAACTTTTAAAAACTTCTTTAAGAAGCGTTAATTTTCCAAAAGTGAAAAAGGCTATAAGAAAACTTATTCTCGACTAAAATTCGTGAACGTATGGATCATGAGTAGAATTCACACTGGAGATGACTGAATGCGCTTCAAACAAACAGCCTTGTTTTCCTTTCTTCAAATGACAACCGGGATGTGATTTTACGTAAGTAACTTTCCTTAAACAAACCCATACAGGAGATTGACATAATACGAGCTTCAGCCTACACTCTCTTTCAAAAAGACCTACCAACTTCCTAACGTACAATTCCACGCGACAGCCTCCGCGATTGTCATATCCAAAAAGTCAAAATCCCTGTCTTAAAGCAAACTTAGCCGGAGATTTGAAACGGAACTTTTCCGCGCCGCGAGATCCAAAATTGAATATGAACGGAAACTTTCCGAGAGGCGCTTCTGAGAACCGTACAAAATTCCGGGGAATTTCCCTGTCAAACCGCTGGATTAGTTCGCGAGGCCCGTTGTTAAGGACGGAAAAATTCGAGCCAAGCTTGGCAGCTTCGACGCGGAGCGAAGAGAAAGACTGGAAAAGACGCACAACAAGCCGGCAGTGGTAAGCCGCGCTTCGGCGTGACTGCAAACGGAACTTTTTTAAATCCCGATAACAAACTTTGGAATCAAAATAAGCCGTGCCGAGCGCAATGCCTCAGAAAACTAATAATTTCCAACGTCTCTCTCCGTGTTAACAACTGTAAGTACTCCGAATCCTGATACGAGCTCAGTTTTGCACGCAGACCCCCCCCCCCCCCCCCCCCCCTCTCCCAACTTTACGACCCCTCAGCCGTCTCCTTACGCAGAATGATTCATCTTATTTAGTTTTTTAATCTCGGCTCCTATCGGGGAGGAGGGAGGCTTTAATTTTTTTCTCTTTCTCTTCACGGCGGCTCGGAAATAAATAAATTATAAAAAGAAGTGTAATATAATAGGGAGGGATTTGTTTGTTCGGCCCGGCGGAATATATTCACTTTGCGGAATCTTGACAAAAGCTTGTAATCCGCGATTCCCCTGCTGTCCGCGCGGTCTGGGAGGTTCGCTGCGGAGACTTTCGCGAATCTTCGAGTCACGCAGATTTCCCGCGACGAAGCCGGGTGCAAAGCCAACTCGCCACGTGGGGCTTTGCGTTTCTCATTTTATCCCTCGTTTCAGATTTTCTCATTTTATCCCTTCGTCCCTCCCTCCTGTCCCCCTGTCACCCACCCGCCGGAGTCCTGTTCCTGGTACTGCAACTAAGCCAATATATCTTTCCTCGGATACGACCGGCGTTAAAAAAATTTAAACTTTTTTACCGAATGCTGAGGAGGTAATTGTTATTTCAGAAACCGTAAGATTGTACAGTCCCTTTTTTCGTTCAGATGATGAATATGGAGTTTAGTAAGAGTACATGAGCAACGAAACAAGAAAACTAGGAGGTTCCAGATTAATAATATGAGTTGTTTTATGATTTTGTTTTGATTTAAAAGCGGTACGCACAAGGCCCAAACTTTCTAGATAGGTCTAAAAGAGGTATGCACTTGTTTTTTTATTTATTTATTATTACGGTAAAGGATACTTTTGGAGCCAGTTCCTATGCTCCTGTTGTCTATTTTAACGTTAAAAATGTCAAATGAGTAAGTGTCGGTTTCTTATGGTTTTCGTTGATTAGAAATCGCTGGGTTTCGGGTTAAAAAGGAGGTACAGCCACAAATCCACATCGGGAGTTGCATTATACAGAAAATTCGAGTGATGGATCAGAAAAAATAAAAACGTTTCTCCCGTTTTCAGTGCCCTTTTTTTTGTTGAACTGTTCTTAAGATATTCATACATTCTGTGCAACATATTCCGTGATTTTTTGGTGTAAGTACTGATAAATTATATTTTTTCGGTAAGATTCTTACTTGTATTATTTACGACAGCCCCAGGTTAGGGATGAATATTGATAAATTACCAGAACCGTAATTTTGACGCGGATTGTTTGATAAAAATACGCAACTCGTTGCACGTCCAAGCAGTTCTTTAGCTTTCCGCGGAGAGAGTACGAATAAAGTGACCCGGAGAGTCCAACAAAGGATAGGGGTAAAAGATTAACTCTAACTGACAATAGAGCGAAAAAGTCACGGCAGTATAGTCCACGGCGGATTACTGTCAAACCAAAATGGCTCTAATTTAATTTAGACCATCAGCGAAGTGCCCGCCGAATGAACTCTTCCTGGATGAAAAAACTCTCTCCGTCTGAGGGGATCGATTCCTCCTGTCGAGAAAGGACCAGCGAAGAAAATACAACCCTTCACAATAACCCACGCCTATCTCAGGAGCTTTCGAAAAGTTCGAAGGGGTTCCCGAAATTTGAACGTTTTCCGAAGACGCACACGCATTGCCACTTTTCGTTGAAAAATCATCGAAGTTTGATCCTCACGTGAGCAGTTTTTTATACAATTTTTTATTTCTTTGCATTTGATCCTTTTAAGACAAGAGTTGCCTTACTCTGAAGTTTTAAACTTTTTCTTTTTTCAACGGTTTCTTGTAATAACAGATGAGTTTAAGGCTAAATTATATAGATTATTTTTGTAATTTTGCACCAGCATAAAAAATAATTTATAAAAAAGAGATGAATTACCGATCGATAATGAACGGATAATTGACGAGTAAATAACATGCAGGCATTTAGGGATACATTATTATGCAAGGAAATTAAGAAAATCGGGTATTTATAATTGAAGACAATCTTAAACGAACTTTACCGGGCTTAAATCCTCTGTACAATGAACCATTTTTAGATCGTTTAAAAATTTGACCAAGAAATTAAAACTATAGTAGGCTACAAAGTATGAAATTGAGCTAAATTGAAGAGCTTTTCGGAAAAACGCCCGCACCGAAAAATCGCGATTGGGAAAATGCATTCAAAGTTTTGATTATTACTCCCTGGTCACTGATGGTGACTTACGCCGTAAATTGAAATCCAAGTGTTGATGTAAGTCATCGCCAGGGGCCAAATTGTAATTATGGAAACATCAAATGCATTTTTCTCGAAAGCTGTTTTTCGCTAGCACAGAGAGAAAACTCAACACGAAATTTTTGTTAGTGCAGGAAGTAAAACACAAAATAATCCGTGCCTTCGGTTGACTCAGGGGTTTTTTAGGCTCTCAATAGCCAGCGCTAAGTTCACCGCAAACTGTACCAAAATCAACCAAAATCAACCACAAATTTTGATTGGTTTGTACTTCACTTCCTATACTAACCAGGAGTGACACAAATATTTCTATCCCTTTTCCCGGAAAGCTCCTCGATTGTCCCCAAAAGACGCATGCGTAAAGTCACTCACAGCGAGTCTCCATTTCCCCCATCACCCTTACTTTCTGGGTCACTCGATTGGGATAATGGCACAGTATCACCCCGAATTAAATATGCCGACTCGAGAGATCATTGACGTGGAGGGTGGGTCTTTTTCAAAATAAGTGACTGGAAAATATCACTGCTCAATAGAGAGGTGTCGAAAGGAACTTAGCGAGGGTGAGAAGTTGGCGCCTATCACAGCCGCCACCACACACGTGCTGCACGACGTTGCCAAAGTACGTCACAGGATTTTAGTGTGTTAGTATTTTCATGTGGATTATGAATGACGGACTGGGTACGTAAATCGTAGGGATTCTGATGCGAACACTATTTCTTGTCAAAATACAGAGAATTTGGGTAATCTGAGGTTGAACTAATAATTTTGAAGTAGAAATATATACGTCCACAAATTCTGTGAGTTTCGGTTCTAGATTTTTTTTCCCCTATGACTTCCATGTAAGTGCCTGATTAAAACTCATATTTTCAAAGAGGGAACAGGTGAATTTTGAACCTTGAAAAGACTACATGTAGCATAGGTATGAGTTTTCTTCAAAATGTGAGTTCATTCTTTTGAGGGCTGAAGGGACATTGATACCTCACGGTAATACTAAGATATTTAGTATTCGTTTCTCTCGCTTAGTAACATTAATATCTCAAATTACTCCTACTTCACTCCCTAAAATTTAGGTAAATTTAAAATCGAGGCAACACAGGACGTAGGGCTTGATCTCACCCGAAAGCAAAGTAGCTCTCGACAGAATTTGAATAGTGGAAAACCTGTAGAATATAGCAGTCTGAAAACGGGTGTTAAACTTTGAAGCAGTGCGTAATTAAATTATTTCGAGGAGAGGGGAAAAGTTTCAGAGCAGATCAGCGTTGCGTAAGGCGTTTGCGTTAGCGATATCGCATACGTATCCAATGGTGCCAAATCTCGATTTTGATGGAAGTTGATGATAATTTGAATTCATGAACGATTTGGCCACGTTGTAAAACCGCTATGAAAGAAAAGTCTACAATGAGGTGCGTCTCTTTTTAAGTGTACTGTGTACTGTGGACCTCCGATCTGGGTTAAAATAGGATCTTATCATTTTATGAGACTTCTCTTGAGGTTTTTTCCTTCTTCTTTTTTTGGCCCTGATAAAGACGGATTAGATCACAAGACAGTACTTTCTCTTTATATTTTGCGAGAATTTCTTTCATAATCCGAAAGAAATTCAAAAGAATACTTAATTTGCTTAGTTTTATAGTAGGAAAATAAAGAATAAAAGAAGACCAGCATTACTAAGTGCAGAAGGAAAACTAAAGCACAAATAGGCTGGTTCGGTTGAATATGTCAAATGGTATCATTCAATAAATTGTGCTACTTCATAATTTCGACAAAAACCTAAATTATCTCTATCCTCGCGAGGTAGCTATTTAGCCCTCGATTTGTGACCAAACCTGATGCTTCTTTCTTGATTCCTGAACTTCTTCAAAAAATTCCGATTAACATGCTGGTAAAAGTTCCGCTCAAAACCAAATTATGACCTTTCAAATTGAGAAAAAATCAAACCAAATCACAATTGCGGTACGTATAAGTGGATTTTGAACTGGTTACAATTTTAATCCCGAATCGTATAATTCACAGACAACGACCGAAACACCAAACGGACAAGCGTTAAATAGGGTCACAAGTACGCGAATTCCGGCCGAACACCATCGACGCCGCGTCGCACTAAAACCTACCACAGATCTAATAAAATTATACAATTTTCGGGATGAATTCGACAACGTTGCTAGACAGCCGTTTGCAGTTTCCACGGGCCATCTGATCGAATTAAGCACACAGCGCCCGGCGGTGCACTAATGGCCAGCGCTGCAATTAAAGGATCAAACATGGACTCTGCAAACGTAGTTAGAATTCAATTTAAAGAACCCGGGAAGGTATGCAATTTGCGCGGCAGCTGCTCGCAAGAAAAAACAGCGCCTGGACGCCAGACAACACACGATGCACTTAGTGGCTTCCACGGTACACACACGGAAGCAGACGTCGTTGCCGCACATTGTCTCGTGCATACTCCACGTTGCGTGGAAGTTTCAGGCATCGACTAATGTACCGCCAATGAAACCATGAGGAAAAATTTCACAAACGTTTCAAATGCTGGCTCCTTCCTTATATCATAAAAAGAACGCAGGAAAACATTCACTGAGAAACGAAGTTAATAAGGTGGCCGATAAAACGATCGCTGTATTGGATCAACGTACGTATCATTGACTTTACTCAAAATTGAATCAGTGAGAATGAAAACACACCAACTCAAAAAAAGGAAAATGAGCGAAACACACACACAAATGCAAAGTAGGTGAAGAAGTTTGTAAAAGAAAAACATTTTTGGTGCCGAAAGACAAGTACTTGAGGACGCTTTCAAGGTCCAAGTTGGAACAGATGCGTTAACTCCGATGACCTTTCTGACAATTGAGCATATTCAAATAAAATTGAGCATTTTTGAGTAACCGAGTTGGTGTGTTTCCGTTCTCACTGATTCAATTGTGTTGTCCAGATACGTTTTGTTGATCTGACGCAACTTTTAGATCAAGCCAACACTGTATTGAGCGAGTCATCTCCACTCAACATTGACTTTGCACTATGGATCAACACAAATTGTGCCGAAGCAACAAAAATTTAAATCAAATAAATATTTTTTTTTTTTGTTCATGGTTCGAGGTTTTGATAATCTAACGGAACTTCCGAATAGATCCAACACTTTATTTGGCTATATGGTAATTTTCGCTCGGTATCAACTTTAAGATGGTTCAATTAACAAAATTGTGCGGAGGCAACATGATTTTTTTGGTTGATGCAGTACTGCTAAGTTGCATTAATAACTGGAGTGTTTAAATCAAGTTTGTCTACTTGTTTCCTTTTTTTTCTTTCTTTCTGTTTGGTCATGACATTTTCTAAAGTGAAACGGGGAAAACTCGATATTATGCGAAATTAAGACTATTTATCTTCACGGAAAAAAGTATGCTAAGAAAGGGAATCTACAACGTTGCAAATGGAAATACGAGGTCTCTGATTAACAACTTTAATATGTCCAAAGGCAATATCTATGGCCAATGTCACCACTCGAAGGATAATTATACCATCAATTGACCACCTTACCACCTTGTTGATGCAATAATCATGAAGCGAACAAGAAAAAATTGGACCACATTTTGCAATTAGGAACTTAAGTTTCAGGCTCATCCATAAAAGCACCTACCTGCACGAGGAAGCTTATGCCACATATGCTGTTTCTAAATTGAGCCAGAAAAAGTAGTTCCTGATAGCAGAATAAAGTCCAATTGCTAGTAGAGAGTCTTGGCAACTCAGGGGAAGCCAGGATACATTGGTCCACTCCGGTCGTCCCTTTGCGTTACACGTCAACGCTCGAACCCCCCTCCCCCAAATAAACCCCCTTCCTACTAAATAACCCTGCGTATCTTCAACGCCCATGTTCTACCCCCCCCCCAAACTCTCTCTCTCTCTCTCACTATCATATGGAAATAGCAGCCGTTACAAGGAGGATAATTCACAGGGCGAATTCAAGTAGGTACAACATAGAATCCAATAATGTTGTACACATGGTTTAATGGATTTCAAGATACATCATAGAAGTGGCAAGGGCAAGTGGCAGGGAGTGGCAAGTAGTTCTACAAAATTTAAAAAAATGCCATTGAAATTCGTTAATAAATAAAATCAAAACATAATTCATCATCTTCAAAGTAAGATCTCAGAACAAAGTTGTTCCTCAAAAAACACATGGAAAATATGGCCAAATATGATTAAAAAGCATACGCCGAGAAAAACAAACAAAGAGAAGCAAATAAAACTATTTTCCTGGCAGTTTCTCTTCGGATCAAGGAACGGGTCAATTGAGGAGCTTTCCGGAAAAAGGGCACATAGCCAGGCCCGCCACAAGGGGGGGGATACTGGGTCCTCGGTACCGGGGCCCGGGCCCTGGAGGGGCCCGTGACGCAGGTGACAAACCACTACGAATTCATGTGTAACCCTTGTCTCGTAGGGAAAAGTGAAAAAATTACCCTAAAAATTCCGCAAAAGGTGAATAAAGTTTCAAAAACACGCTAGGGCACTATAAAATTTTTCTTACTTTTTTAGAGATTTCCAAGATTTTGAAAATATGTAGAATGATATTTTTAGTAACTGTGTTTCATTTTCTTCCGTTGTCGGATGCTGAGAGGCTCCTTTCTGGGCATCCTCGACTTCAATGGCTTAACT
>NW_017566682.1:2115241-2251190 GCF_001854935.1 Bemisia tabaci
CCCCCCCCCCCCCCCCCTGTGCTAGGGGCCCGGGCCAGAATATTGGTACCAGGGCCCGAGATGGGATGTGGCGGGCCTGCACATAGCAAAAAATTGCGTTTGAGAGAAATGCATTTGAAGTTCTCATTATTACTCTATAGCCACTGACGGTGACTTTCGTTCGAAATTGGGAGTCCAAGCTGCGATGAAAGGTACCATCAGTGGCCAGAATTTAATAATGGAAACTTGACATGCATTTTTCTCGAACGCTATTTTTTGCTATGTGCCCTTTTTCCGGAAAGCTCCTTAATTGCACCCAAAAAAATTAAGTTATTACAACGGATGCTCATTTGCCCTCACGATATTTTTGTGACAATCAAGACTAAGAAAATCGCATTTTACTCAGAAGATTGCACAATTTTGGAAGGGGTTGGAGTGCATTATTTTTCTCCTTGTACACCAACGATCAATTTTAGTTCACTTATGTTTATTTCTTTGGATGCGGTAGTTATTACTGCAACTACTTTTGGTGAAACTTGTAAGGTTATTTTTATTAAATAGTGATCTCGTGCCCATATCTCAATTTATTGTATATACTCCCGTTTGTAAAATCACGTATACGTCAGCTTAAACCCTTGACGTCAGCGTCTTCGGGCTTCAACCCCTTAGTAACGCCGTACGCACAATACTACAGCAAAACGCGATACAAATGAGTCGAAAAAAACAAGCTTTGAGGAGGGGTAATGCACGTAACAGATGAATTACAGATGAATCGGGGTCGCCGATGTGAGTGGACCTAATCTTATGGACAGGGGTGGCATGAGCACCGCGATGCGATGTGAGAGCAATCTGCTTCCAGGGAGTAATTTGGTAATTGAATTTTCAAGAAGTGGACTCAAGCAGCCCCTTCCACTCGAGCAGTCCATGTTTTTGAGCGGCCTCACTTGGCTAATTGAAATCATCGAACACTTAGAAAATGACCCCTCAAACAGATGTCCCGACTGCGCACGCTTTCCGTCTCTGGACCCTCCTGTAGGTATACAAGCTTTCGACTCATAGATACATCGATTTCACAGGATTAAGTTTGTGGAGATTCAACAGCACTTCTTATCGTCGTACTTTTGATGTAAGGGCGTATCTCATTTACAATTTGAACCCTGTTCTCCGTACAACTCGATGCTTTCTGGGGGTCAAGTGGAAATAGAGATAGCCCCTCACGTCACGGGAGCGACGTTATGATTCTGCGTTACTGACGGTCACTTTCATTATCCTTCCTTCAGCACCTCCTTTCGTTAGAGAGGTCTCATATCGTCGCCTACCTGACATAAGGGCGTAACTACACTCTGCAATGAACCCTGTCTTCCATACAATTTAATGCTTCTCCGGGATCATCTCAATGTGTAGTTATGCCCTAATGTCAGCCAAGCGACGATATGATTTACACTATCCTTAAAACAGCATCAAAGATGCCTTCGACGCAGCATCATTAAAAGTACAAGTTTCACAAAACTTGAGTTGAGTTCAACGGTTTAACTTTTGAGATAAATTATTGCATAAAAATTGACAAAGCAAAGGTTTGCCATCGAAAAAAATATTAAGGGCAAAATAAAAGATTCTGTGATTTTGACAAACTTTGAGATAGGTGAGGACCTGCAAGTACCATTTCTTTTGCATGCTGTATGTTTTGCAGTCGTTAAACGTTATGGTATCGCATAAGGCTCTATTTTTCAATGTAAACCGTTCAATTTTATTCAAGCTTCGTAAAGAAAAATGAATTATGATGTTACGTTGAAGGCATTCTTAAGTCACCATAAGAGGGACAAAACGTCTCCTTGAAAATACATAGATATCATTCGGACTACATTCTACGATTTCGATCCATTTAATGTCTGGCACAGTTTAGACACGACACACGTACCATTAGTCTCCCTATGCACATGAGTGTTTTTTACGGATGAGCGAGAAATTGTGGTTCCTAATTGCAAAATGAATTCCATTTGAGACAAGGAAAGTTCCTGTCGACTCAACAAGAATTCTCGCCCGAAAATTATTGATGGGAATTTCTATTGAATTTTTCTCTGCGTCGACTACCGTAAAACCGAAAATTCAGCTTCCCAAACCGAGTAGTTCGGGAGATATCGAACACGAAACATCCAGTTCGCAAACGACCGAACTTTTTTCCACCGTGGAAAAAAATCCCACACCGCAGGCGGCCATTAGTACGGGCTCTCTAAAATCCTCCGTCTCCGGTCACAAACCCAGATCGTCGGTCTGAGTGCGCGAAACGCTCCCCTTCAAAACCTCACGTGTGCATTATCCCATGAGCCCTGGATTACAACCTTCCTCGCGTACCTCAGGGCTCACGAGAAAATGAACTTATCAAGTTCGGTCCGCGAGCTTCCGAACATTAGGTTAATGGTCCAATGCACTCAGCATCCCGTCGTTCCGTCCCGTTCCGTTCCGCCCACCGTTCCGCCTTGCCGAACAAGAACCACACAACTCCAATCTAATTCATACAGGTGGATAAGCGGTTTTTCCTGGGCGAGACACCGTTCCTCGCCGCTGACAAACCGTTCGCCGTCGTCGCCGACGATTTTAATCCCGTTTAATGTAAAACTAATTTGTATCCCTCGGGATTCCGGTTCGCGCGCTGTTTGCATCTCCGCGGGACTCCCCGCGAAAACGCCAGGTAATCTCGGCGATTGTTTCCATTTTTAATCGAGGCCGTTTCGTATTTAAGACGTCTCGGGGCCGTTTTCGTGTATTTATCACTCGCCTCCCCGCACGCAATTTTCATCCCGTTTCGAGTGCTTTTATCAACTTTGCTGCGTCATTAGTAACCCCCGTCCCTTTCCCCACCCCCTCGTCCCTTTCTCCTCCGCGGTGGCGTTTCGGTGCACTGCGTAGGTGATCACTCACGGCGCACACTGGACCTGGAGGCCGATTACTGAAATTGCTAGACAAAGATATAGACGAGAGGACTAAAGGGATATGGAGGGATCCCGTTGGTGGAAACGGGTGGTTGCAATGGACAAGAAAGTAGGTAATAGATTAACCAGAAACTACCTGTGGGGAGGGGGGGAAAGCCGTCACAAGTCCATTTGTGATAAAAATTTAAATTTAAAAAAAAATTAAATTTTTTATCACAATATAACGGCGACCCACAAGAAGACCTTTAACTAGTTCATCATTTTCTCTCTCAGTCTGTGGGAACCACTCAATTCAACCGATAAGATCGCTCTATACTCCCTATGTAGTCTTTATCTATAGCTTTGTCTATCATTTTCAATAATCAGTTACCTGGTCAATGGGAGACGTCGGAAAAAATCTGGAAACTTTGAAGGCTTATACTTTCGAAAATATGAAAAAATAAATAAATTAAAATTGGTCCCCTTGGTTTTTTTGGGGAATTTCCTTTCAGAGACACTCCTTAAAATTGAATATGCACAAGACAAACGTAAAAGATTGTAATTTTAGTCAAAAATTCCGTGTCTGACCGCTTTCATGAGTTCGTTCCACTGTGCGGCGGTCGGGTGTTACTCGGCGGATTTTGACGTTCCTGCTGCGGAGTACGGATACCTCTCATTAAATGCACTTCTCTTTATTGGTGACTCGGCTCGAAGAAAATGGCTCGAGGAAAACGGAACCCAAGAGCTAGAGAAATGACGGTCCTGGAGGCATTATATTATTCTACGCTCTCTATTTTCCTGTGGTGTAAAAGTTATTTTTGGGGATTAAAATTAGTTTTTGCCTCTACAGGGGCGGACTGGCCATGAGGGCGGGGAGGCGATCGCCTCCTGACAATCTGCCGCGGAAGTCCCGAAGGGGCTCCTGCGACGAATTTTTTTCGAGTCATCGTTTTTTCCCCGTAATGTTGTAATTTTCCTATCCATTTCAGTCATTAAAAGGCCCCAAAATCCTTGAAAATTTGTCTCTACGAGACATGAAAGGTCGCCTAAAGCTTATGTGATGAAGGGGCCCCCGAGGAATCCTGAGAATGGGTTATTTTGAAGTTCAAGTGCTGTAGAATTTAACTCCAATAATGCTTAAAATTGCGTTAAAAAAGTGTGAAATTTTCACAATTTTCCGGGGGAGGGCCCCTGGACCGTCTTAGAGGGGCCCCTGAACGACAGGAGGGGCCTCCACATTCAGGTCGCCTCCTAACTTTTCGACTACCAGTCCGCCCCTGTGCCTCTATCTAGTTCGATGAAATAAGATTGTTTCGAGAAGGCCTGTTCATAAGTTACGTAACGCTCTACGGGGGTTATAGAAAGAGTTACGCCATGATAGGAACCTACGTCACAAAAGTGATGCAAGGGGGAGGGGGTCAAAAATGCCGGAAAAGTGCGTTATGTAATTTATGAACGTTCTCAAAAGAGGATGAGGGCCGTTTTTAAGTTCTTTTATAGAGGATGCGGACAAAAACAACTATGAGCAGCCCGTGGTAAATGTATGTGCAATTAGATGGAAAACGGACACAACGTGGGAAAGAAAGATAAAGAAATTTAAAAACCCGAAACTTTTCGGGTAATTATGCAGTTATCATCTATCATGATTTTTGTTTTTTGAAGAAAAAAGTTCAAAATATACAAGTCAACCAGAACCTGCATTTCTGTACATTAACAAATTCTTTTTGGTATTTATATTTTAAAAATTTTGTCTACAACGAGTATTACGACGAATTCATCCGAAATTTTAGTCGTAAGAACAATAATTTCCGCGGCTATGAGGAATTTTTTTGGCTACGAAAGAAGATTTTGTAACGAACAGAAGTTCAATTCGCATAACTAATTCCGTGGTCCCTCTGACGTTAGGATATACCTTAATTTCCTCATGAGTCCTGTTCCTCAAATAACTTCATACTTTTCAGGGCTTACACGGAGACAGATATACACCCTTCCGTCAGAGGAGCAACGATTGATTCCTTGACGTGGTGATAGGTCAAAATGTCCCAAAAAAAATATCCAAAAGTCAAAATGTCCAAACCCTGGATGCTCAAAAATCTAAAAAGGCCAAATATCAGTAATGTCCAGCAGACGAATAAGTCCAAAAGTAGGCAAACGTCCAAATGTGAGATTAGGCATTGGTTGAGTTGTCATTGGAGTTTTGGGTGTAGCTTTGCAAGCTGTTCGTGAATGCAGCCATAGAAACAGATGCGTCGGATAATGGAGAGATGCAGGTGAGGAAAAAATGGTGATACAATTTTTCATGAGCGCAGGCCAATTATTACTTTTAAAAATGCATTAATGATTTATTTTCCAAATTTTAAGTGGAATTGACAAACATAACAAACATGGCTATATAATATTACCCCGTTTGGCATGAAAAGCAAAAAATAAAAAATAATAAAAAAAAAAAGTTATTCTTGTCTATAACAACAAATAGTTAGTACCTATATAATTACTCTTTCCATATTTGGACATTCGCCTACTTTTGGACTTATTTGTCTGCCGGACATTACTGATATTTGGCCTTTTTAAATTTTTGGGCATTCAGGGTTTGGACATTTTGACTTTTGGACATTTTTTTTTGGACATTTTGACCTATTACCCTTGACGTAAAGAGTATTCCACTGAACGAAACCGAAAACTGTCAAGGAAAATTATTTTCTCATCCAAATGAACAAATTTTCTATGCACGGTGCGGTTTGAATACGGACATCGCGCCACGGTGTCAACGTCAACACCTCGATAACCTACTTGTAAGCGATGACAGCTATCCGCAAGTGCCAGCGCGAATGATCCGACTGGAAAGTTTGAGAAGTCGTCTTGAGACCGACCACAAGAGACCGCCGACATCAACCACCGGGAAGTATCTATTTTTCACGCTCGGAGGAGCATACAAGCTCGCCTGTCGCTCCTATTAATTGATATGTAAGCGCCGGCACACGCTCGACCTGTATTGCCACAATCGCTACAAACCCTTCAGCTATAAGGCTAAAAATGCGGTTTTACGGTTCAATGTGGCAACGTTGAACCGTGGATGATTGATCGGCGAATCCGCGCCAAAAACGCCGACCTTGGCGGGCGTCGAGGAGTCGAGGGATCCGGAGAAGAAAAAAAATAGTCATAAAAATAAACCGCCGATGTAGCTTCTTATCGGGAACGTTTATAGCCTAATTAATAACGAACCTACTGCGGTGAGAATTGCACAAGTCATTTGTATGTTACCGGCGATCCTGAGAACCGGCCGATGGGATCGGGGAAGGAGCGCGATGTTGCCTTATCTCCGATTAGCGTCCTGCTCAGATATCCCACTGGTAAAAAAAGTAGCTTGGATCAAGAGTCCAGACTCTTAAAAAAATTGACAAGAAAAAATACTCTTGATTCAATCGGATTTTTCCTTGAATCGAAGAGCCAAGCCTCTTGATTTAAGCGGATTTCCATTTGAATCAAGAGTATTTTTCTTGTCAATGTTTTTAAGAGTCTGGACTCTAGATCCAAGCTACTTTTTTTACCAGTGCCGGATGACATTCAAGGATGGAGCTTTCGCATGCGTGAGGAGTTTGCGATTTAAGTACTTCGACATACGTACAATTTCGCGAGAAACATGATGGCGCCACTGGTTTTCTCTGCGCTGAAAAAAAAAATATGGTGGATTTTACCATATTCTGGCACAGTGGTACGAGCAAGTTAATAAACACCAGACTCTATGGTAGCATTTACCATATTATGGCGAGTATCAGCAAAGTTCTGGTGAATACTCCCATTTTTCTGGTTATTTTCACCAAATTATATCACTGCAAAAAGTCGAGTAGACTTATACTAGATGTTACCGTGCTTTTTTTTCAGTATGTGAAATCAACTCCAAAGCTTAGAAAAAGCTCTCAAAGTTGAGACCGTAATGGACGGGTTATCCCTTGCTACCTCGAGAGTCCACTCAACCTCTATATCTAGTTAAACTATCAATGCAAAAATAGGGAGAACAATATCAGGGTTGCCGTGTTTTCAGTTTTGAAGTTCCCAAATGAAGTGGCAACCAAATCTTGTGAATGTTATTGCTCCTTATATTTGCATAGAGAGTTTGTCTTGATATAAAGGTGGGCACTCAGGGTCGCTTGGGATATCCCCTTCATTACGGCTTCTTTGAGAGCTTCTTTTGAGCTTTGGAGTTGATTTCAGAGAAAACAAGTGGCATTATCGTGTTTCTCGCAAAATTTCATATAGGAATTAGTAATAAGTAAATCGCAAAGTCCTGACACGAGCAATAGAGCTCCACTCTAATAGAAGACGAATTTTTGCGAGTGGGTTTGATTGAATTTTCCGACTAAAACTAATGCATACGTCGTTCCTTAACTGAGCTATAGAAGAACTTGAGAATAATTCAAGAGGAAAAACGCATGGATTGGATAACATTTTACAATTAGGAGCTACAATTTCTGGTCCCTCCGTAAAAACACTCACGTGCATACGGAAATTAATACTTATAAATATACTGATAATAATAGATTTTAATGCCAATTTTCAATCATTTTACCAAGATAATAATAGATACGTCGTTTCTAAACGGAGCCATATATTATATTGTTCCAAACCGAAAACTGCTATACAATTTTTCAAAATAATAGTGACCTCCCTTCGACCAATGACTTTCTTTGCCATATGAGCTAAAAAAAAGCACTGCTTTTGATAAATTTGCTAATCTAAAGTTGTTTAAACCGTCTCTTAAACCGTCGGAGCACAATTCTGTGACT
The DNA here is from genome assembly GCF_001854935.1 of Bemisia tabaci. Lineage (NCBI taxonomy): Eukaryota > Metazoa > Arthropoda > Insecta > Hemiptera > Aleyrodidae > Bemisia > Bemisia tabaci. The sequence goes on from NW_017566682.1 coordinate 2,122,914, forward strand.
GACTGGCGCAGCTGACCTATTAATTCTTATCCTTGAGAAAATAGCGTGATGGGTTAGTAGGTCACCTTTTTGGAGCGCGTTTAAAGATCAAAGTAGATAAGTTCCGAATACCACGAAAGGGAGAGTTACTGCTATTTCCCAGATTATTTTCTCGGAAAAATGGAATTGAAAAAACGTGCTGAATGTGACTCAAGGAAGGTAGAATTTCTCAGAGAGGTAGAAATTATAACTAAAATGCATTAGCGAAAAGGAAAATCGATTACATCAAGACATGAAAGCTATATGTAATAAGAAATAGGGATAAGAATTTCGGAGAAATTCCCGCACAACGTTCTCGGTTGAATACTAGGATGTTCCGATTGGTTCCCTGAGGGAAACGGAGTCAAAATTGAGGAGTACTTTAGTGATTTCCCATGCGTCACATGTGATGACGTCATTGCTGAGGAGCAAATTCCGTGAATTACAGATTCGTATCTAGGCTCTACTCTTCCCCATACCAAGAGATTAAGCGTGCACGGGACAAATAACTGGACTGCATTTTGCAATTTGGAACTACAATTCCTGGCTCATACATAAAAACACCTATCTTCAAAGGGAAACTAATAATGGTACGTATATTGTTTCTAAAATGAGCCAGAAATTGTAGTTCCTAACTGCAAAATGTAGTCCAACTTTTCTCTGATATACAACCAAGTTCTCAAAAATATGATCGATCATTTGATTAAGGAGAGGAATCACGGCAAATCAATAAAACCTTGATATTTTACAATGCAATTAGGAATTGCAATAATTGTCGTTCCTCAAACGGCTCAATTCCATAGGAGTCCCCTTTTGGTTTCAATATAATTGTGATACAGGATGGTTTGAGGAAGTCCTCACAATGGCATGATTATAAAGACAATTTTTGCAAAGCGCAAGAGCAGTATAACTTTGGAACTAGATCCTTGCAACTAATCACAATGATATGCCACCACAAAAAACACAACATACAAAACGACAAAATACAAAGAAGAAAATTCTGCAATTTTGACAAACTTAAAATGTTCTAAACCCGCAATTAGTTTTCCTTCGTATTTTGCAATTTTTGTTGCGGTATATCATCATTACCCCTTGTAAAGCTCATTTTCCAAGCTATACTGTTGAAATGTACTCATGATTCGCAAAAGTTGCCTTTTTATAATGCTATGTAAAAGGTCCTCCTTGAACACCCCTCAGTCACAATGGTCTGCAAGTGGTGTTCTTGATGCTCATCTCCCTGTATCATTTGTGTGTCTAGTTGCCGTACCCCTACTCGTAGGAACATTTGAAATTCAAGAAGCCAGCGGATTCAATTGGAATTTCTGCCGTTTCATGCTTGAAACCATGCGGATGTTTAGTATATTGAAGTAAAATTACTCACGAACAGCACAAGGAAGTATTTTCAAGGGTGTAATGCTCAGCTGTAGTAGTTAAGCCTAAACAGTAATGCTGAACAGACTCACCTGAAACAAAGAGAAAAATTCGATCAGAATATGTGTCAAGAAACAAAATCAAGCATAGTCATCACAGTATATTATTGATGGTTGCGTCTCTTTGCTTATTAGGAAAACACGACACTGAAAAGAATAAAATACGAAGTGTGTAAAACAAATTAATAACCTCATGACAGAAACGTAAATTGAGCCAAAATAGAAGCCAACAGCACGCAGTGTTCCCAAGCGGTCTCCCATCTAAGTACTAACTACGCCCGACGCTGCTTAACTTCGGTGATCGGACGAGAACCGGTGCTTTCAACGTGGTATGGCCGTTGGCGAAGGAAGGCACAGATGGAATCGCGGATACGCCAATCAATCTACCTCGCATTTTGTCCTACCCAGACTATCTACATACATAGGGAGAGTATGGACATTTCGGTAATTTTGAGATCAGGTGATGCAGCTTTTAGGGTCCTATGGATAGGTCCATAATTATTGTAGTTCGCACACGGAGAAAAAAACTTCGTGCGCGGGACCCGAAGTTTAGGTCGTATGGATCTCTGAAGTTTTCAGATTGAGCATCTGAACACTTAAGGTCTAGCTGTCGAGGTTCGGATCAAAGGTCTAGCTGTCGAGGTTCGGATCACACATCTGAAACTTCAGTTCTTACATCTGAAGGACTTCAGACGTGAGAACCGAAGTTTTTCGGATGTGAAAACCGAAGTTCTTCGGATGTGAAAACCGAAGTACCTCAGACGTAAGAACTGAAGCTTCAGATGTGTGATCCGAACCTCGACAGCTAGACCCTAAGTGTTCAGATGCTCAATCCGAAAACTTCACAGATCCATATGACCTAAACTTCGGTTCCCACACACGAAGTTTTTTTTCTCCGTGCATCTTGTCCTGCCTGGATCCTAGAGACACTCAATTGGATTACACTTTGCAATAAGGACCCACTTTCTCTGGCTCTCCAATAGAAGCACATATCTGCATAGGGAAACCAATGGCATGTACGTTGTTTCTAAAATGGGCCAGAAATAGTGGTTCCTTATTGCAAAATCTAATCCAATTGATCCTGCTCTGGCAACGGCGAGCCCCGCTCGTTCGGGTGCAGCGCGAACACGGGAGCGCGGTTCGCAGTTGGCAGTTGGCACGGGCCCGGGCGGCGAGCCCGTTAACATGCTCGCCATGCAACTCGAGCGGACGGACGCATGATCGATTCGGATCCCCGCGGGCCGATCGCGGATCAATCCCGTCCGCGTCCGCGATCCCGGAGATATGATCCGATAACTCGTTAACAGTGCCTTCTAATGGCCCCGCCGCACGGTGGATCGAGTCAATTATAGAGGTCGGACATGGAATTTTTTACGAAATCTGCAAATTTTGATGTTTATTTCGTCACATTTTGATGTTTCAGGGGTGCAAAATGAGGAAAATTTCACGAGGAAACTAATGGAACCACTTTCAGAATCTCAAAATCTTGTATTAATAGAGTTATAAGCGTTTATAGTTTCCATAATTTGTCCGAACTCTTCTATTGACTCGATCTACTGTGCGCCGCCGCGCCTCATCGATAACCATCTTGGCACGCTAAGTGACGCTGTTCCCTCTTCGACGGGTGCTAAGCTCTTGTACCAAGTGTTACTTTGCGGTGCGGCTCCCCGATTAATTCAGTCATCTCCGTCGCGGGGAGCCTTCTCTGCCGCGCTATGGAAAAACGACGTAAGAGCCTTCGAATGTTGCCAAATTTACTCGCGGAAAGTATTAATTTTTTCAGAAAATTTCGCTGTGAAAGTTTCAGACTTTTTTGATCATATTACGAGCAAAATTCTCTGAAAAACCGGAAGAGAGAGATTGATAAATTTTTCCGAAAATTCTTGATTGATCAAGGGGAATTTGGCAACGTCTGAGGGCTCATGCGGCGTTCTTCATTGACACGGCAGTTTTATCATTTTTAAATTGCCGGTGTCTTAGTAGTATTCATCTATTCCTCATGATCCTGGTTCAATGAGGCCGCGCTCTGGGGGTGCAGGCATTCTCGATGACCACGTGACCGGTGGGTCGCAATCGCGCCGAGAAAAAAAAAGATTGAATGATTTTAACTCAGTTACCCTAAATTGGAGCTACGTATACGAAACTTATTGAAGTTGTGTTCCATTAGTGCAGCATTGATAGGTTCTAGTATAGCTCTAATAAGTTCATGTGCACATCCATAAGTTTGTGTACAGCACAAAGGTTATGCGAATCGAATGAAAATCACGCAATTTTTTAAAACAGTTTGAGGAAATATTGAGAATGTATCAAAATTGGGCTTCAAAATCGGTATGACCGCGAAAATGAGATATATGTAGCAAAAAAATTGCGTGTGTTTCACGAAACAGCGCCAATTCGTAAAAAAAAAAAATAGCGAAAGAAGGGGGATGAAAGAGCATTTTTTGACACGCCGGGGTAAAAAAGGGGGTGGAGGAATTGAGGAAAGCTAGGAACTTTCTGCGAGCAAAAGCTAAGTTCAAGGGTCAACGCTATTTCCTCCTTAATGATGATTTAAGCATAATTAAAAGCAAGTTTGCAGCATAAAAAACGGCAGATAATGACTGACGAATAACATAGGGTCACCACTTCCCTGGGCATGATTTTTCTACCAGGTGAGGAAGGACCGCTCAACCATGCTATGGATAAACAGGCATGAACTTTTAGAAGTTCGGACATTCCCGAATTTCCCTTGATACAATCTAAATTTTCAGGAGAACTTTTGATGAGGTAATTTCCTTTAAATGTTTTCGAGGGTTTTATTTGCAATTTGGGATTTAATATCCTAAAATACAAGAGTGAAATAAAATCATAGCTCATCTTAAAAAGCAATATTCTGTCGGAAAGGAATTTGAAGACGTCCAAACGTTCTCACGGCGTTTTTCCTTATCACGGCAGAAAAATTGGACTGCATTTTGCTATTAGGAACTATAAATTCTGGCTCTTCTGGAAAAACACTTATGTGCACAGGGAAACTAATGGCACATACGTTGTTTTTAAACCGCGTTAGAATTTATTGTTCCAAACTGCAAAATGTAGTCCAATTGCTCAACTCGTTGGTCTCGCATCATTTTGAGGCAAATCTGCGCGTTGATTCGCGGAACTAATCGGACAGATCAGAGAAAATAGCAGTGCGGGGGTCTCCAAAATATATTTTCTCCGATTCCAGGAAATTGTATTAATACCTAGAAGAGAGATTCGGAAGATTGGGCTAATAAATGGAGGTGGGATCCACAAGTCCCAATAATCTCAAAATTGAACTGCACTCGTGGTCATTTCGGGGACTGACTTCGATGGCTTCTGCGTTGGCCTAATTAGACCGCTCGAAGAATCGGGAATCGTTGAGCTTCATTTTAGCTCCTAATTTCGAAGGCGGGTCAGGTTGGAGGGTGGAGGCTTGGGAGCTCCTCAAGGGCCCTCGATTCTCAAAAGGAGGCGAGCGACTCCTTGGCCGTGGACTGCAGTGTGGAGATGAGCGGAAGCATTGTTGCCGCCATACGCTTTTATTTGCTGAACTTTGGGCCTAGAATAAATTCCCGAAAAATGTTAAAGTCATTCAAGTGTTTTGCTAGAATTCTGATATTGCCCAATTTTGGGGAAAGTTCGGGTGCCTTGAAAAGAACTTTAGACGTCCCGAAAAATGTTGATGCAGGAAGAATTCATTGGACGTTCTCACTGATTCATCTGGGAGGATTTCTTCTCTTTGCGAACATAAAATACCGTAAGAGACTTAAGGGACCATAAATAAAATAAATTACGCTAAAGTTCGGAACTGAAACCTTTCCTTACGAGTTAAAAGAGTAACTTGTATTTAATTCAAGAAATGTGATTATCCACGGAAATAGATGGAGAAGCCCTTGTGAGCAAAAATATATTTTGAGGTGGACAGAGTTTTGTTAATTTGGGTTGCTGTGCGGAAAAAAGGAGTTTAAGTTTTTGATTGGAAACACTTAAAATATATCTCAGTTAACGAGTCTTCGATTAAAGAGTTCAGATTCAGAGTGGTACATTTTTGTGCCGATAAATCGAGTGTTTAAAGGTGTATTTCCTTCCAAAAATGCTGAGTTTTAAATATTTTTGAATGAGAATACTACATAGATGGAAATAATTTTATGTGATTAGACTGCTAGAAACTAGATTTTCCTCATGATAACATGCTAAGAAGAAATGTTAAGTTCAAACTTACAAAGATCCAATTGAACTAGGTATTTGACGACGTTCTGTTCCAGAATGTTGCTAAAACACTATTATGAGTAGTGTTTCACAATAATAAGTGCATAATGTTCTATGTGTCAAATTTGAAGTTTTTTGCACTATGGTCCTATTTCCGGCGCCAATCACAATTATAATTTTCCTTTCCGATGTCAATTGGAAAAAGTGGCAACGCCCAAGACAGAGAACCCGGTAAATTGAAGGAAAAGGCAAAAGGTTGAGGGATAGTAAGAGCAAGAAGAAGGTGGAAGGTTGGTCTGCGAGAAAATGACGATCAGAAGTCATGAGTGGCGATAGCAGTGCAGAATTGAGGATAAAGTCCTCGAGTAAAGACTAATGGCGTGGCGTGAATGATCGATTATCGATATATTCCTCCTATTGAAGCTATGATGAAGAATCGATTCAGGAGGTGTTCATTGCGAACACCCTGCTTTTCGATCCTTTTCCGTAGGTGTAAGTGGCAGATCAATCGATAGATCGCATAGCACGCCACGCGACTGCAAGACTAATGGCTTGTAGAAGTGGATTCCCGAATAACCCCAGCCTCTCTCTCTTGGCCACTTGGAGTGTTTCTGCGGGATACATTCGTAGGAGGTCTGTTTTTTTTTTTGTTTTTGTTTTTTTTTTTTTCAGAAAAAGGGATACATAGTCTGCCAATCTTAAGTATTATTTGTTCTGTGTAGTATGTTGGTGAGCAGATTTTTTGAAGGCGAGGTCAAATTCTTGTGGGGAAAATATAAAAAGATAGATGCATTTCTTGGACTCTCAGTTTTTTTATCCAATGAATGATTTTTACTCTCAACTGGTCTGTGGAACTGAAAAGAACATACGTGGAAATGTGTACAGTAGTTACGTGATTTTACATATTGACGGTAAAACTACCAGACCACGTATCCACGACTCACGCATCTTTGCAACGTGTTGTAGATTTCCTGTCATTCTTCATTTTCTGAATGGAAAACTACTCAACGTTAATTCCTGAAAACTTTCGAGTTTTTGCTTCTCTATATGCTAAGTCGACTCTTTCAAGAAATGATATTGATTTGTCCTCCTTCAAAAAATAAAATGGGAGCGGGAAATATTTAGACACCGCAAACAAGATAGGTGGTGCGGTCTGGTAGTTTCAGTGTCAATGTGTGTCTATTTGAGGTAAAACGAGCTATGATCGGATGAACTGGAAGAGGATGGTATGTTCATTGGATTTTTATGGCTTAAAGCTTTTTTTATTTCATTTTTCAGAAATAAATCCCCTTTCAGCATAAATTTGCACGTATTTGATAAGCAAGCATGAGGAACTGAGTGACCCCTTAGGGTCAACAGGAGATCTCGATTCCAAAAAACTAAAAATTGGACGTATTTACGATAAAAGGAACTGTGTCGCTCGCAAACTCTATGCTCATGGTTCCTATCAGGTTTGCCGAGTAAGAAAGCATAGCGACTCTAGTTGGTAACTGACCTCTTTATTTCCCTAGGTTTAATATTCGCAAGTTTAACGCGGAAACTGTGGAGAAGTTTCTTCCCGGCTCATATTTCAGACCGGCAAAATCCCATGCATATGATTCATTCCTCCATCTATTATTAACTTTTCCTTTGTTTTTATCCTCCAATTTCCCGGAGTTCCTAGGTAAGCAGCGCCGCTTTTGTCGAACCGCGTTGAAATTTCAGAATGCAGTCATAAATTCAAATATTTGAGGTGAAAAGTTTCGTTTTCCTCGAGACTTGGGAGTTTCCCTTCCTTTTTTTCGAAAAAAAAGTTGGTAACTTGACTTCCCTCTGACCTCGTTCAAGCTTCGGGGACGTTCAACTCGGGGCAACTTCATCACTTTGTTAGATTAAGGGGAAAAAAGGTTGTTATTTTAATCAACAAGAATTTGAAGTTTTCTGTCCCTGATGAAAGTCGAGAAGTGAAAACAGTGTAGCGAAGTTATCCCTGCTCACGCTCATCTTGGGCCTGAATGAAAAACAAACTTCCCTCGAATTGAAAACAAGAGCACGCTCAAATTTGAAAAAGATGAACCGAGTTCAAGCTGAATCGTTTAAGCCCACTTCGAATAAAAAACTCAATAATAATCAGAAGTTGCTTTCGTTTACTTAACCTTGGACGTCCCTACGTTTCTTTTTTCCTACGTCTAACAAACGTCTTTGCGCTCTACAGGTAATGTTTAATATTCTTGCCAGTTCTAGAGTGCCTCGCTCCAGCTTCCCATCTCTTTAACGAGAGTTTCTTGTTTTACCGGGACCAATTATATTTATATATCAGATCGATCATATAAGGAAGGGCCGGTTTCAAATATGAGTGCCCGCATCATTTTCTGCGCGAAAGGAAATTTCCAAAATTTTGCAAAATAACACTACTCATATGAAAACAACGGTCAACGGAAACAATTCAAACAATAACTTAGAATGTTACTACAAATACCATCTAGATAGGATAGATTATGTAAGGTAAGTACCCCATTCAAATAAAAGTGCGCTCTTTTCATTTTTCAAAGCAAAGTCCATTTTCGGGTTTTTGCGCAATTACTCTGGGAAGTTTCATAATTCATATGGACCATCCTTTTATCCACTATAATTTAAACCATAACAAACTAGAATTTTCCACCATTGGAGGGGACGTATATCACTACTCACTTATTCGTGAATTTAAAGGGAGACTACCGTGTTCCGGAGGAGAGCCTTAAGTACATTTCTGCTTGAAATAGAAACCCTCGGCGCGGCGCGGTGGTTGGCATGTAACACATATTAGCGTCTAGAAGACTGCATGGATACTTCACGCATTGAGTCAAAGGCAGTGCGCCAAACACAATACGGTCAGTGCGGCGCGGCGCGGCGGCGGAAGTTAAATAAAATTATTGAACCACATGTGTGTTTGTTCTTTCATAATTTTCTCGTGCACTTCATATAAATGGAAGGCCTTGTCCACACAGCTTAGGAGTTGATTTCAGAGAAAACCAGTGGCACCATCGTGTTTCTCGCGAACTTTAACATAAGAATCAATAGTCAAATCGCAAATTCCTCACACATGCAACATCTCCATTCGCTGGATCCACCCATGGTTTTACCTATTTTTCCGCGACTAATTTGGCAAAAGTAGGTTTCCCAGTAGTGATAACAGCCACTCCGGAACCCAACTCCGGGGACGAGAGACAGGGACTGAGAACTCGGAGCCGGCGCTGATAAGAAAGTTGGGGGCGGGCGGTGGTGGTCAAGGGGCCAGCATGTTTTGACACAGTCGCCGACCGAATGGAAACCCAAGCCGGTGCTAATTGTTTTCTGTCCGAAACACTTGATGATTCCGAAATAACTCGGCCAGCCTTACCCGGCCTCCGCAGCCCTTCGCCCCTTTTCAGCGGGTCCTTTGAAGCGGTCTTTTCGGCTGCACCCGCGACGTTGCCAGACTTCAGGCACTCGCGGATACGGGGCTGAAATCCGCGCACCTAAGGGTGGAGTGCGGGTTTATTAGTCAGTTTGACAACACCGCGGTCGACGTGGCGTGACGTGGTAGCCGTTTGAGTAATGGTGGCGGTTATTGTCCCGTGTCCGTCCTTGAACCTTTGTTGCCAGATTTGAGGGTTTACGGGAATTTTCAAACGCTTTAAACGGAGGATTTGAAGATGTCTGTAATTTTAAGTTTCAGTTTACAGGGTAAATAAAACGCAATAATGAGAATCGAAGAAGTGGTGTACCCTGAGGGAACGATAGAAAAGCTCCCAACCCATTCTCAGTATTAAAAACTCCCCAAATCCTAATCTTGCATTTTTTTACAGCGGTTTTTGAGCTTCTCCGGAACAAAGCTAGTGATTTTTCCGCTATTGGTAGGAAATCAATCTTAAGATGAACCTGTTGACTTGAGATTTTCAGGACCCGGGATTTTTACTACCACAAAGCGGCCTTCGCACAGTGGGTCGAGTTTATTAGAGAGGTTGGACATGACATTTTGGACTAGAACTGCATATTCCGATGTTTAATTCGTCACTTTTTAAATTTAAAAGGATGTAATAGAGAGAAAATTTTACGAAGAAAAACTCAATATAGCCACTTTTAAGACCTTAAAGTTTGTATGGACGGAGTTATAAGCTTTCAGCTGTAGTTATAAGTTTCCAAATTTTGTCCGACCTCTCTCATTGACTCGATCCACTGTGCAGCGGCCCTCCGAGACGATGGAACCGGGTATTTGGATTGGTCCTCGTAGCCACCAAGAAAGACAGGATCAGGGGTGCAAAATTGCCATTTGGCCGACCATTTCTCGCGGTTCTTGATTTTTTTCTCACGCGCTTCCAAAAAATGTTCTTACTTTCCGAAATTTTTCAAAGTGATGGCCTTATTTATTTCCCTCTTCTCTTCCAAAAACGTCCTTACGTTTCATGCCCTAAACTTCTCACGAACGTCAAAAATATCAATGAATCGTGGGAATTATTTTTTCCGAAAAGTTTTTCGGTGTGATTTTGAACAAATGTTTCCTCACTTTCCTAAAAATTTCCTCGCGGATTGCATGATCGCGCAGATTTTGCACCCCTCAGGAGCTTTTTTGTATCTTATTATTACACGATTGAAGTTATTATCAATCATTACAACACAATTCCATGCTATACAGAATAAATGTCCAAGATTTTTCAGCCCACTCCGACGTCAGTGGCCGTATACCTCAGCTTGGCGAACATTATAGGTCACATTACAAAGGGATACCGTCGGTATGTGGAATTGCGGGCTGTCCGGCGTGCCCATTGTTTTTCTTTGGGTCAGTGGCCCGCTTTGAGGGGCATTTGTCACGCCTCGGAAGGGACGCCCGCCGCTGCAGGGACAGGGACGCCCCGACGCTCGTCTCAGAACTTGCAGCCGAAAGCGCCTCGGTTCTGGTCCACGGGATAAAGGGATCCTGGCTACTGGTGCATTGTTTCGGGAGGACGGCATTTGAAAGCACCGACACTTGAATCGGAGAAATTCAAAATGAGCGGCATGCGGGTAACAACCCACGAAAAATGACCTGATTTTACTTCAGATGAACTGCAAAGTGTTGTAATTTTTGCTTCTTTGCCGGTTATTTTTCAAGAGGAATTCATAACTTTTGACACGTTAATCTATGAGATCTGTAAGGTAATCTGTGAATTATCAAAGAGACAGAAAATTATAGAAAAATTATATAAAGAGTGGTTTCTGTTGCAAAAATAAAACCAAAATCAGAAAAAAATTCAATAAAAAGTCCGTGACGGGACGAAGACGTTTAAGTCGATCCAGAGGGAGGTAAAATATTACAGCCCGTAAAACAACAATACTTGTAATATTCACTCAAAGTTATATCTCGAATTCTTGTAAAGCCGATATACATATGCAGCTCTTGGAGCCCTGAAGGGTAGCCAACGTTTTAAAACGAAAAACTCTGGAAAAATGTCAGTGCTAGACTTCAGATTTCAATATCAAAGCAAACGGACAAAAATGTTCGCAAATGAGCTGTCTCCGCAAAAATGAGTAAATGTATGCAAAAACCAAGTGAAATACGTTCTCTTTTAACGTCGGGTCGTAAAATTTTTACTAATAATCGTGCTTGATGGTTTGAGTTCATAGGCTCGCTATCCCTTAGGTCCCTGAAAGCTCCCGTGACCTGACCTTTAAATGATCAAAATGTCGATACTCTCACGATGTAGGCACTCGTACTGTAGGTAAGGCTAGACGCGAGGTAGAGTAATGGGCCTATGCACGATTCCATCTGTAATAACTTCCGTCAACGGCCATACCACGTTGAAAGCACCGGTTCTCGTCCGATCACCGAAGTTAAGCAACGTCGGGCGTAGTTAGTACTTAGATGGGAGACCGCTTGGGAACACTGCGTGCTGTTGGCTTCATTTTTGCTCAATTTACGACTCTGTTATGAGGTTCTTGATTTGTTTTACACACTTAGTACTTTTTCGTTTTGTGCTGTTCGGAGAATGCCGCAAAAAAGATTGAACATGTTTGAAAATTATGTTAAAATATACACGCAGTTTTTCTGAAAAGTTTCCTTGAATTTACCTAAATGATCTCAAATAAAAGTATCGAATATTTCGACGCGATGTTTTCGTTTGTTCTATTTTCTTTTAATGTTACCAAAACATAATTAAATATCATCTAAGTTTCTGAATCGTTACAATGAGGATACATATTTCCCCTTTAATTATGGTAAGAACTTGAGCAGAAAGTCAGAAATGATGACTCGCAGTCCAATAGCATTCCCCATACATTCTTGTAGGCGTTAATATGCGTTTCAGGCCAACTGACCGACTGCACTGCGTTTGGCGCAATGCGAGAAGTATTCATGCAGTCTTGTAGGCGCTGATATGGGCTGTACGCCGACCGCCCTGCCCTGTTTGCCTTAATTTACGACTCTGTTATGAGGTTCTTGATTTGTTTTACACACTTAGTGCTTTTTCGTTTTGTGCTGATCGGAGAGTGCCGCAAAAAAGATTGATCTAGGATTTTTGATTTTTATTGGTTTTCATTTTCGATTTTTGCTGCCTCGTTTTGTTCATCTACTTTTTTGTCTTCTTCCTGTTTCCTCTTCTCTTTCCTTCTTTGTAGAAAATGGCACATGATAGTTCGTATTCCCTTCACTCAACTAGGATCTTGAGACGATTCACAAAGGACAAATGCAGGCACTTAGCATTTTTTTTATTCAACGTTCTACATTTTGTTTTTATTCCTTGAGATGTCTCAGTTTTTAATATGCAAACACAGTTGATTAGCGGTAATCCAGAACTGCGCGAAAGGTCTAAGAAAATATTTAAAGATTAAGCGAAAAATGCAAAAGGATTGCGCGAAGAGAAACCTTAACATCTGCTACAGGAATGCGCGAGTTTTAAAACGAAGTTACTTTAAGGTAGAAGTTTGGAAAAGCAGGAAACAATTGGAAAATAAATGCATTATTATGTTACGGTAGTTTAGGTTAGTTTGCTGACAAATCATCGATGTCTTGCACTTGGATGATAAATGAAGAGATATGATTGAATATTGGTCGAGGGTATAAAGAAATTATACCTAACTTTTCTCGGAAAAAAATTTTTAATCGGGAGAGACGAGGAAACGTTGAAATGCTTATGCGGCGTCAAAATACAACAAGGGCTCTCTAACTTCTATTATTTGATGTCACGATTATTGTAATGAGAGTTCGAATAATCGCGCCAAACAGTGCAGCCGGCGTTAAACGTATATTAGTGCCTGCAAGACGGTAGGAATACCTCACGCATTGCGCCAAACAGGGCGGTCGGCGTACAGCCCATATCAGCGCCTACAAGACTGCATGAATACTTCTCGCATTGCGCCAAACGCAGTGCAGTCGGTCAGTTGGCCTGAAACGCATATTAACGCCTACAAGAATGTATGGGGAATGCTATTGGACTGCGAGTCATTATTTCTGACTTTCTGCTCAAGTTCTTACCATAATTAAAGGGGAAATATGTATCCTCATTGTAACGATTCAGAAACTTAGATGATATTTAATTATGTTTTGGTAACATTAAAAGAAAATAGAACAAACGAAAACATCACGTCGAAATTTTCGATACTTTTATTTGAGATCATTTAGGTAAATTCAAGGAAACTTTTTAGAAAAACTGCGTGTCTATTTTAACATAATTTTCAAACATGTTCAATCTTTTTTGCGGCATTCTCCGAACAGCACAAAACGAAAAAGTACTAAGTGTGTAAAACAAATCAAGAACCTCATAACAGAGTCGTAAATTGAGCAAAAATGAAGCCAACAGCACGCAGTGTTCCCAAGCGGTCTCCCATCTAAATACTAACTACGCCCGACGTTGCTTAACTTCGGTGATCGGACGAGAACCGGTGCTTTCAACGTGGTATGGCCGTTGACGGAAGTTATTACAGATGGAATCGTGCATAGGCCCATTGCCTTACCTACAGTACGAGTGCCTACATCGTGAGAGTATCGACATTTTGATCATTTAAAGGTCAGGTCACGGGAGCTTTCAGGGACCTAAGGGATAGCGAGCCTATGAACTCAAACCATCAAGCACGATTATTAGTAAAAATTTTACGACCCGACGTTAAAAGAGAACGTATTTCACTTGGTTTTTGCATACATTTACTCATTTTTGCGGAGGCAGCTCATTTACAAACATATTACAATTATTGTTGTTTTACGGGCCGTAATATTCTCCCCTCCTGTGAATACCTGTGTGTTAATTATAGGAACCCAAATCGACTACCCTTTAGGGCTCCAAGAGCTTCATACATTGGCGTATCTGTACTGCCCGCATTTATGCACTCCCGGTATGTCCATCCTGAAAGATATAAAGTGATCGTGGAAATTTGAAACGCCTAGCTGAGAAGAGTCGTTTTGGAATTTTCATAAATTTACAAAAAAAACCGCTCGAAATGTGGGAATATTTAGTGAGAACCGGATATTCGTTGGGAATCAGGTCAAATTGTGAGACTGGCGGCATTAGGGCTGAAAATCCCTGAAAATTAATTAGTTATCGCTCTGTTTCAACAATTATGGAATAAACGCTGCGGATGGGGAACCCGAACTCAGTGAGACACGGTAGCAGTTTGAGCGAGCGCAGCGCGGTGTCGTTTTACGGAAAAGCCGAGTCAGCATATTTTTAAAGGCACTGCGCTAATTTCTTCCCAACCGCATAGTTGTCAACATTCCGAGGGATTTTGAAGTCCAAGTCACAACATTTCACCAAAATTGCTGTCGTTAAAATACTAATTTTTTAATCAAGACTCAAACTGTTATTGCAATATTGTTTCTTCTTCTTCTTCTTTGAATAATTCCTGGTACCTCATGTATGTGTACCAAAATTACACACGGAATTTTAAGCCAGTAAAGGTATTTTAATACATCAAAATTATCTATCGTACCAGGATAATCGGTTGAAAGTCAATGTCCACGAAACGACGAAGCTGCGTTCTGTTCATGTTTCCTGTTCATTTGCAGAGGGCATCTCTTCCTATGCATTAGATACACATGCAGTTAAAAATGCTCGAGATCGTGGTTACTTTGACTTGATTGTCCAACAAACTTTTTTGTAAAATCGATTAAAACTGAAGGTTACTATGAGACACCTGGGATAAAGAGAATATCCTGTGGAACAAAATGTTGCTAAATTATTCTAGTTTCTCCGGATATCGTCATCTTCAAGCCAAAGTACCGTGAGCGCCATATGATATTTTAAAATTTCTCCCGCCATTTTATTTTTTTACAAAGAAATTTTTGGTTGAATCTGTTTGAAAATTTTACTGAATTTTCTTTGTGCAGCTGATGAAATTCAGACAAATTTTTGAACAGATGCAACCAACAATTTCTCTGTAAAAAATAAAATGGCGGCGGAAATTGTTAAACGTCACATGGCGCTTGTGATACTTTGATCGGAATGAGACGATATCTCACAATCAGTGACAATCAGTGAGCAGTGACAGTCACAATCTCTGCGACTTAGGAGTGACTAGCGCACCCAGGTCCGATCGCAGCTTCTTGCGCCTGATTCTAAGGAAGTCGTACTTGTAAGTTTTCAACTCATAGGTTTGATCACTGGAACCCACAAAAAATCTGACCAAATTTCCTTGGTTAACTATCAATATCGGTTACTTTTTCTCACTTTCATGCAGTGGCCCATTATCGTAGCTTTTCTACTTACGGACTGACAACTTCGCGGGGAGGCCCGGAGCATTTCGCGACTAAAAGCAAAAGGCGTAGCTGGAAGGAAACTCGGCTCGGCTTGGCGCGGCGGTGTTTTTAGGGCACGGGCGCGGTGCTCAAAGGCGCGTCTAAATAGCATCCTGTGTCAGCATTTAACGCCGACTCCCCCTCGCCGATCAATGGGAAGGAATTAATAATCCCATTTGGCGTCGTTAGTCACCGTGGGCACGGGCTTATAATCAGCCGGCAACGCTCTGAAAATCTGTCTTATTACCCCCCTCGAAACGGGATCCATCCGCGCCCCCGCGCCTTTCGGGGGAATTAATTCGACGGTTGACGGAAATCAACGCGGCGGGATTACACTCAACCGAGGACCGGATTGTCTGGATTTGAAATCCCTGCGGTTTTCGGCAGTTTTTCGAAATTTTGTCTATTGCTCGCTCGAGGATAAACTAGGTAGAATGGACCATTGGCCATGCTCAGAAATCAGACATCGCGGTGCATGGCGAAGTGGGAAATTGCGCATCTCCGGTTGCGACGTTGTAGACTTCCTGTAATACCTTACAATTTCTGATCATGATTACCTAATTTTGAGTTTCCCGCTGATTTTCGGGATTTTTGAAATTTTGTCGATTGCTCGCACGAGATGACAGGGTCAGGAATTAGACATTGCAGTGCATATCGATGGTCAAACCACGCATCTCCGTTCGCAACGTTGAAGACTTCCTGTTATATACTTTACATTTGCTTGGAAACATTAGGCAACATGATTTTTTGAAAAATCCCTTGATTTTTTTCTCTATTCGCAAAATATTCTGTAAACAACGCAATAAAGATATAGGGTGTTGCACTGCGGCCATCAATTGTTGTTTCTCATCAAAACTGAAATTAGCTGGCGAATCCTACCGGTTTCAGGACGAGGACCTCCACACTTCTCTTTGGTGTAACAACTAACAAGCCCTCTCAATAGGCTATCACTTTGTGCTCTTAAAGTTCTGCAAGTCTCATCTTTGGTATTGTTCGGATGCTTAAATTCAAATCTTACCTGTAACATAAAAAAGAAGAAAGTAGGTTAACACTAATTGTAAGTCATGTCGATTAAAAATAGACTTGGAAATAGAAGAGAGGATATAAGAGGAGGAAAATCATTCTCGTTAGAAAAGTATTACTTGGATGTTTTTTCTGGCGAATTTCATCATTACAGGGCGAAGATCTAGTCAAAAAACTTGTCAAATTTGAAAGACTACATAGTATTCATTCATTATTATGTATGTGCGATTCGACACACCTCACCATACATATTTCTTTCTCGACGTGACGCAAAGGGATGCACAGAGGTTGGACGGTTAAAAAGGAAAAACACGCGCAAGTTCAATACTCCTGAGAGGAACAACAGTACCACGTTAAGGAGAAAGAAACCAAGTCACATCAGCTGTTGCCACATTTTATTGGGCAATTTAATTTGTTGCATGAAAACGGTTGTGCGGATTTTTGTGCAAATTTTAGTGAATTTCCTGTACAGTACGAAGCAAATTTCAAAGGAATCCGTGCAAACGTTCCTCTGTAAAAAATTAAATTGCCACTTAAAATTGGCTTGGATCCTCTCTGTTAAACGCGATCCAACTACTGAAGGTTTTTCTGAAACTTACACATTATTAAATGGACGTATTTCTGTCAAACGGAACTATGTGCATTATGACATGAGCTCTGTCATGCACGTACTCTTATGGGTCTTAGGGCTCATGTCTTAATGCACATAGTTCCGTTTCGCAGAAATACGTCCAAATAACGCAGAACAGATGTGCGGCGCATGAATCTACGCCGAAGACACTTCAGAAAAGGCGAGCGCGAGAGCCTCTTCCAACTATTAAATGGACCAAATTCAGGAAAACAGAACCAATTTTTGTACCTCATCTCAGAAAAAACATATTGCCCACTGTTTTCTTCACCAAGGCAAGACGTTTTATGCCTACTCGCCTGCTACCTGCTTCCTATCTGTAAAACTGAGTACGAATGCGCGAACTTTTCAATGCAGTGTCTAGGCGGGCGTCTCAGGAAGCTGCAGTCACGCAGTTTCAAGATGAAAAGTTAAGAGGAGCAGCGTAGAAGCGCAGTTTTTCCTCGAGAGACCGGAGAGCCTTTAATTGTCCTCGGACGGAGCACATAAAAAATAAGAAAAAAGCTCACTGCTCCTCGTCCGAAGGCGAAGGCAGGTTATAAAAGGCTCAGCGGAGACTTGGCGCGTTGTAATCTTGACTAACAGTTTTCACTAATGGCTGAAATAAAAATAATTAACCCCCAGAAGAATTAAGGCGATGGAAAAATAAACTCGTTTTAATTCCTCGCGATGAGCGGCCCGGGCTGGTGCTGCTGTGCCCGTAGCCTTGGAGAGGATAGTGGAATTCCCTTGAACTTTATATTTATTGGAGGAGGAAAATTACGCTGCTACTTGCACAGAGAACAGGAGAGACTCATCCATAACACATTTCCTGCTGGTCGTCGTTGAAGCCGTTGCCATTCTTGCCGGCAACCGTGATGTCACTGTGAAAAGTGGCTCAGATTGGGACTTAAAGCAATAGGGATCCATATCGTACGATGTAGTTTTGAAGAAGGGGTAAAGACTCGTGCTTACTATAAAGCACAAAAACATAGCCCGAATATACATACGAATGAAGAAGGAGAGAATTAAAATATGGGTAAACAAGGCTAAAACATCAAAAACCCTAAAAGGCAGGACGTTTCCGTGGCTACGTGATAACGGCTGCCAGGGTCAGGTCGCCAATCCATTTTTTCCTTGTTTTTATGTGTTTTTGCAGCTGAAAATGAGCTGGTAACAGCTCGAAACGTCCTGCCTTTTAGGGTTTTTGATGTTTAGCCTTGTTTACCCATATTTTAATTCTCTCCTTCTTTACTCGTGCTTACGTAAGCTCTATAATGTGCCAACGTTTTCTTTTTAAACTTATTCTATAATGCTTCGATCCCTTCCATTTAGTTAAATGCGTGTGTAACGTACGCAGAACCGTAATAACACGGATAGTGTGGACACAGATTGATCGAAAGAGATAATAATGAATGGGGGGGGGGGGCACGCGTATTCATTAAATTACTCAACTTACTTCGCTTGCAGGTACTTGCAGGTGCATTCTCTATCCTCGTTGAAGCTCATTCATTTGTGCTTGAAGTATGATAAAGTAATTGAAAAGCATCTTTTGCATAGCGAAAAAATTTAGGAGATACGATCTCCTGCTATTCTTAATCCAGGGTGTCAAAAATAAGTACTTTTACAGTACTTTTTCAGTACATTCTCAAGAAATGCAGTGCTTCCTCCAACAGACGAATTCCGTGCTTTTTTAGTACCTCCATTTGAAGAAATTAGAAAAATTTCAAAAAAGGAATTGCGACAAAAATGACAAAAAATTCTGCACCTTTTTTCAGAATTTCCGCACTTTTTCAGTGCTTCCGGACCGCCCATTTTTCCGAAGATGTTAAGAGCAACCACGCAAAATCAAGTTTTGCATACCCAGTCAGGCAACGCACAAAGAACTAGTAGCGTTTATTTCTTCATTTATTCATTCACAGCTCCTCCGTTTATTTTTATTTATGTTCTGGCGTAATTAATTAATGATGAGAACACCAATGAAGTAAATAGGAGGGAAAGACTCCTCGCGACGACAGCGCCTTTTTATTCCTAATTATTCAAGTGAAAAATTTCATTACCAGCGCCGGGGCCGCCGCATCGGGATGCGTGAACTTGGCCGTGGCTTACGGGAGAATGATACGTGCACTCGGAAATGGAGGCGCGTCTCCACTTGAGAAATGAGGCTCTCGGAAGGAGGTTTCTGTGATTAAAAAGGTCCTGGAAACAAAGGTTCATTTATAACTTCTCGGGGGAGTGAGGAATAGGAGTCGTTCGGAATACCCCCCCCCCTCCCCTTAACCTCCCTGCGTTCTAATACTTTTGGTCCTTGGGTTTCATCAAATTGGAGCTTTTGACCATTCTTGTCATTAGTAACCTATCGTTCGCGTAGACGGATGTTTCTTCAGAAATCTTCGGATTTCCGACTCAAACCCCCGTCCAATGCCTTCTGTGGAAAGTCAGAATTTTCAATGAAGTGAGCGATTTCAGTGAGTGCTTGTCGAGATAAAATATGATAAGAGAGAGAAGAGAGATAAGACGGAAAAGGTAAGGAGGTTGAAGAGGAAAAGATGAAGTAGTGAAAAAGTAGAAAGAAGAAGAGGATGGAGAGGGTAGAGATGACGCAGAAAGAGGAGGACAGGGTGGGCAATGAAAGAAAAGAAAAAAGGGAGAGGTAGAAGAGGAGTCAGAGAAGAAGAAAAAGGCGAGGAGGGGGAGGGAAAAGAGGAGAAAAAGGAAGTGATGGCAAAAGAAGAGTTAGTGAAGATGAGGAAAAGGAAGAAGACAAGAAGAAAGGGAAACGGAAAAAAGAAAGAGGGGAAAAGATGAGAAGAAGAGAGGCTAGAAAAGAAAAAATGAGGACAGGAAGAAGGAGAAGGAAAGGGAAGTGCAGAAGGAGAAGGAAGTGGAGAAATCATCTTGCAAATGACTGGAAGAGTAGCCAGCGCGATCCGTGGGCGCAGGGCAAAAACCCTTGTGCGCCTTCATTTCTTCCGTCCGCAACAATGACAATTGTAGAGCTGGAATAGTCGCATCGAAGCGCCGTTACTACCAAAAACACGTTAAGGCCATATAATACCTCATGCGCCGGCATGATTTATGCGTTCATTCCGAGTTCCGTTTGAAATTTCTTCAGGGCATAATTTTAAAGGGAAAAAAAGAGGAATTTAAATAATTTGTTTTCTTTGCATTGTAATGTATGTGCTAATTTATTGGTGCAGTTCTTGAATAGTAGCCCATAGAAAAATAGGAAAAATAATTCGATAACACGTGTATTTAATATTTTAGAGTAATTGATGAAATGATTATTATATGGTATGATACATTATGATAATTACATATTACTTTCACCTACAGTATTCACGCTATTAAAGGTATATTCGATTTTAGAACACTATACTTAAGGTCTTATCTGATACGTAATACTCGTATATGATTTTGCTGTTCTATGAAATTCATTTTATGAGAATTAACTTATGAACTAGAAATAATTGACTCATAATATGATATTCTATAGATTTCCCTCAATAATGCTCGTGGGTAATTTATATCCGGGGAATAAATGCTTTGAAAAATTAGAGATTCTGGGTAAAACCACTCACTGGAAAAAAAACATATTGGATCTAGAGTCCAGACTCTTAAAAGCATCGACAAGGAAAAATACTCTTGATTCAATTAGGTTTAAGCTTAAATCAAGAACCAAGCCTGTTAATTTGAGCGGATTTCCTTTTGATTGAAGCAAAAATCTGATTGAATCAAGAGTATTTTTCCTTGTCAATGTTTTCAAGAGTCTGGACTCTAGATCCAATGTGTTTTTTGTTCCGGTGCTTCCAAATATCTTCCACATAAACGGGAAGAGAGTGTCAATCCAGGTCACATTCTCCTACCGCGTCGGTATTCAAGCGACAAAATCATAACGAATTTTGATTTTTAATGGCCTCGTGGGGATTATCCGTCGAGCTCAAGGAGGAAACCCTCCGTTTACCGGGCTTTTCGGGGGACGCGGACCCTGGCTGCGATGCAGGGTTACGTCCTCACGTCACATGTTTACAAAATAGGGTTTTCCCGGGAGCCCCTTCCGGCCCATCCCTGTTCCGTTATCGGGCATTCATTCCCGGATCCGGGGGAGGCAGGGTGCTGGCGCTCCCCGCCCCGGCCCGGGCAAAAAGGCGCCTAATTGAGACGAAATCGCCCTGCTTATCTGAGCTGAAAATCGTCGCCGTGGAACCCACTCCCGGCTTCCCGTGACAAGCCGTGACCAACACCCTTGCAAAATCGCGGGGGAATTTCATGATTTTACGCGTCCGGGAAAAATAGGCTTTAAAATACTGCTCTTCACAGGGAGAAGGCAGTAACTCTGATCGGTATTTTGCATTTTCCTTCCTCATATACTGTTCAATTCTTCGTTGAAGGCGGTTCCGGTTTGACTTGGGAATTTTAATTTAAGTACTGAACTGCTCACTGGAAAAGAAAAAACACATAGGATCTAGAGTCCAGACTCTTGAAAACATTGAAAAGAAAAAGGACTCTTGATTCCATCAGATTTTAGCTTAAATCAAAAGGAAATCCGCTCAAATTGAGAGGCTTGGTTCTTGATTTAAGCTTAAATCTGATGGAATCAAGAGTATTTTTTCTTGTCGATGTTTTTAACAGTCTGGACTCTAGATCCAATGCGTTTTTTTTCCAGTGCTTAACACAAAAAATGAACTGCATTACACGGAAACGAACTAATTTTTCCACATAGAAATGAAGGAAATGTTTGCAGTTTTGGTATTTTTAGCTTCGGAATGTAAAAATCGAGCACATTTTAAAATGACTTTACACATCGGCCGTATTGACCGTTCAGTAACGATGCGACAACGGCGGACGGGGGATTAGGGGAGTTGATTTCCAATGACTCGGCAAAAGTGACCCGTCGTTATGAGCAGCTCGTTAACCCCCCGCCCCCCACTCGCGGCCCCCCAGCCCCACGGATATTTTTTACCCCCGTTCCGAAAATGTCCCCGCTGTCATTAAAACTTGGGCGCGCGCCCTCGTCTAACGACGCGCTCGACTGCACCACCGTGGATTCGCGCATCGGCCGGACTCTCATCCTCTGGAGAACAGCAGTATGTGCCATTTGGTGAGAACCTTAAAATCCGTAAGAATACGTGCTACATAAGGCTCTCACCGAGAAGGTCTTACCGTCTATTTGCGGTATTCCATACTACGAGTATTATCAGTATGTGCGATATCACAAGTCACTCTGGAAAAAAAAAAGAAAAAAAAAAAAAAAAAAAAAAAAAAAAAAAAAAAAAAAAAAAAACACATTGGATCTAGAGTCCAGACTCTTGAAAACATTGACAAGAAAAAATGCTCTTGATTCAATCGGATTTTTGCTTGAATCAAAACGAAATCCGCTTAAATTAAGAGGCTTGGTTCTTGATTTAAGCTAGATTCTTGAATCAAGAGTACTTTTTCTTGTCGATGTTTTTAAGAGTCTGGACTCTAGATCCAGTGTTTTTTTTCCAGTGCACGATAACCGTATCACAAGTACGTGAGATTTGAAATCTGTAGGAATATACGCTTTGGACGTGGCCCTCACTTACGTGGATTCACCGGTTCATGGATCAGCGAACACCTATATGCTATGACAAACAGCAGTATGTTCGTGCGAATCTACGCGCATTAGATTCGAAATCCGTGACGATATGAATTAAACGTGGTCATGTGCTGATATGAACTTACTGTTAACTTGCGTAGGTCGGAAGGTTATGAGGTTGATAAAGTTTCGCTGACGATACACGTCTGTAGGATGGTTCCTAGAATAATTCAAACTAGTATCCTAATTTGTTTGCATATTTTGCTGCTTTAAATGCCCTGTTAGGCTGTAAAGGTCCTCTTTTGCGCTCTGCAAGATTTGACTAAAACGACGAACTTTATTACTTTTCTTTTTTTCAGAGGTATCCTGAGGAACTTGCGAAGGGATTTCTCTGCTACAATATTCAAAATAATAAAGGAATAGATTATGGCAAATTGCAGAAATGAGCGTAAGGTACAGGCTAAATAATTAAGAAGATGCACAGTTTTTTTCAATTTTGACACAAGAATATGCTGTGTGATTGGCAAAGGTGCTCTCCAAGATTTGACTAAAACGACGAACTTTACTTTTCTTTCTTCAGAGGCATCCTGAAGAACTTGCAACGGGATTTCTCTGCTACGATATTCAAAATAATAAGGAATAGATTATGGAAAATTGCAGAGATGAGCGTAAGATACAGGCTAAATAATCAAGAGGATGCACAATTTCATCAATTTTGATACAAGAATATGCTGTAAGATTGGTAAGTCCTCTTAAGTGCTATCCAAGATTTGACTTAAACGACGAGCCTCTTTTCCCGCGAGTCGACTCCTGAAAGTCGGTGCATTGAACTTGGACTAGAGTCACCGTTCCTCCGGCGGCGCCGCGACTGACGGTGCAGCAGCCGAGCCGGCGGGACAGGAAGAAACGCAAATAAGACTGAAATTTCAGCTAAATTACAGCGGAGACGGCTGAGACCCGGGCCGATTAAGATCGTCTTAAAGAATGGTCCCGGCGACAAAGGAGACCCGCTCCGCAGTACTAATTACGTTACATGCCGGCGGCTCGGCGCAGCGCGGCGGAGGCAGTTATAGTGTAAGTTTTATTAATTAACTCGTTTGAATACAGTTTAAATATTGAAACTTCAATTTGAAGCCCGCGCTAGGCAAGGATTCCTTGCCGTTTGCCAGACTGCCCGTCCTCTCCGCGCTTCGGTGGTTTGTCGCACGGTTCGGCGCCGGGAGGCACCACTGTGTTGCGGGTTGCAGCGAAAAGTGATGAAGGCACTCGCCGTGGTACGGACGTAGTTCCACAAATTAACGGTGGAAAAAACACAAGGAGGAAAAACGGGAAACAATAAGTCTAAAAATACACAATTATTAAAACCCCAGATGTTTTGACTCAAAGCTGAGTCATTTTCAGTAGCAAACAATTAAAATTTTTGAAAAAAAAAAACGATGAAAAACCTGAGCCCTACATGGTGGTGGCCGGAATCTGAAATGTGTATAAACTGTGTGTATCTGAAATGTGTGAATCGGAATCTTAATTGTGTATTTTTTTAGCCTTGTTTCCCGTTTTTCCTCCTTGTGTTTTTTCCACTGTTATCATTGTCTCGGGCTGCTCTTAAAAATGTGTATCCGCAAATTGACTCTATACTAAACTTATATTAGGCACGTTTTAGTTGTCATGAGCCCTTGGAATCATACGTACTCATGAGGTACAAAGCTCATCAGATGAACTTGTTTTCTTTGAGAGTATACAGCCTCAAGTGCAGTTATGTGTTTTAGTTTGTAAGAATGATCCATGGCCATCGAGTTATCCATGCCCGTGTTAACCTTAACTTAAGTAATTTGTCCATAGTCCAATGGATTTCCTTGATGATGATCATTTGGACTTCATTTCGCAAATAGGAACTACGGTTTCCGGCTCATCAAAGCACTTGTGTGCATAAGGAAACGAATGGTACATACGCTGTTTCTGAACTAAGCCAAAATTTTAGTTCTGAATCAAAAAATTTAGTCCGTCTAATCGGGCGAAATTCGCCAACATACGATTGTTCATAACACTCAGCCTTAGGATACATCGGCACTCGGAGGAAATTCGGCAACTGTGTTTCGTTCGCGACCAGCTCCCCTCTCCCGCCAGACTTGCGACTCGATGACAGCGACTTTTGAATTCCTTGAAATTGCGCCCCCATACCCCCGAGTGGGGGGATAAAGCAGCCCCTCAACTTTGGCAAGCGGTGCCCTATCTAGCTTTGCCAAGCCCGGCGATGCACGGATCTGTGAAACTCGAAGAACTCGAATCAGAAGTTTCGAAAATATCCATCAAAAGTTATTGTTCGGTGTCGAAGAGAAGGGGTTTTGATGGCTCCTCAAATTGATGATTCATTCGGGGTGCGAGGATCCGAACGCAGGTTGGCAGAAGTGAAGAGTGTTTTCCAATCGATAACGTATAGCCACCTTAAGCTCTCGCGAATTTTCAATGGGAGCGTTTATGTCTAAGCTCAGTTTCAATTTCGGTAGGGATTTTACCTTTCTCACACTCCAAAAATGGGCTTTTATCGGTCAGAGTGTTAATACTCCCAGCCTCCGGTATACTATCTAAAAATCAAGCGAATAGTTTTTTTCAGAGTACCCTCGACTCCTGCGACACGCTATTCTCTTGTCATATTTGGGCCGTACAGTATGACAGTAGAGGAAAAGATATACGAATAGGAATTGTGCACGATTATATTTCAAACAGTCAAAATTTAATGTGAAGAACAGTTGGGTCAAATTTTGCAATTTGGAACTACAATTTCTAGCTCGGTTTGGAAACAACATGTACCATTAGTTTCCCTGCCTAACATGTATGTAGGTGTTCGTGCGGATTAGCTAGACATCGTAGTTTCTATTTGCAAAATGAAGTCAAGTTCAGGGTTGCTCATTTAGAACCTATTTTTTAACTATAGATAGACTCCACAATTTTGATCGATTTTCACACAAAAAATTATCAAAGCATGAAACATTAACAAAACTCTGAATCGCTGGGAAAATTCCTGTCTCCTGAGCTGAGTCACAAGCATCTTACTGGCCCACCATGCAACGATTGTTTGGGCAGGAAAATGTCGCCAAGTGTTTTATCTACCCTGCACCCTGCTGTTTTGTCAATAAAAGGGAAAGCTACATTAGCCGGACGGGAGGTCCTGCAGTTGATAAATATTTGACCAACAAGAAGGGCCGGGCAAGACGTAGCGTTGACACAAGACCCAGGAATCTGTCTCTCTTTTTTGACTTCGTAAAGGGAGAAGAAGCTTATCACACCTTCCTTTATCCTCCTCTGAGCTTGTGGCTCTGGTGGCGTGGAAGGAAGACCGACGTATCTTTTCCTGCGTCGCACAGCGGGATTAACTTTGAGTTAAAAGAGGGAGAAATTTATTCTTATTTTTTACTTCAAAATACAACAAATTCAATTCGCACTGAAAATAAAAGTTCGCTTACAAATACTGAATGTGAACTTTGCTTCATATTGAACATCTAACTTCCGGTTCAGGTAACCATACTTTTCAGACATAGGAAGCAAAATTCGGTTTCTGTTCCCGAAAACTCTCGTTACCTGAACCGAAAAACTTTGCTGTTTAATATGGATCGAACATCCTTTCTCTGTGTCAAAAATGCACTAGAGAAAAAGTCTCTTGGATCCTGAGTAGGCTTTTAGAAAATTTGATGAGAAAAAATACACTTGATTCAATCAGATTTTTGCTTGAATGGACGCCCAAGACTCTTAATTTAAGTGGATTTCCTCTTGATTCAAGCCAAATCCGATGGAATCAAGAGTATTTTTTCTTGTCGATTTCTTTGAGAAGCTGGACTCCGGATCTAAGCCAATTTTTTCCCGTGTTTTTTCCTGTCCAATATTTTACTAATTTTGGCGTGTAATCACGTGAGAGAAAAATTAGTGAAATTTTCAGCTTTCAACGCTCGACATTTTTTAAGAATAAATACAATCAGAGACTGCAAATTTTACAATGCGTAACTGGAATTGCAGTTACGTTCTTTGGACTAGAAAACTACGAATTGGGTCTCTATGATTGAGAATTTCGAATGCCTGAGCCGAAAACGAGGTGCGCCGTCCAAATCGAAGTTTTTTGCCACTTTAGATCAGTGTTCGAAACTCACAGGCGCCAACGCGCCGAATGCGCCTGAAAAATCGGCCATGGCACCTAAAAAATGAAGGTTCTGCGCCAACGTGGCCCCTGAAAATTGCCCCCTAAAAATCTGAATTTTCATAATAGGTGATTATTTGAAATTTTCAGCACTACAAGTAAAAGCGTTTTCTATTCTTCACGATTTCATTTTTAGTGCTTTTGTCTTTCCCAAGTTACAGCTACTTCCTATAGTTCTGTTACGAAAACATCTTGCGTCTAACTTTTCACTAAATGCTCCGTAATAAATGGGCAAAAAGTCAATTTGGCCCGTAAGAAATCTTCAATGGCGCCTAAAAATCGGGCTTGATGCGCCACATGGCTTCTAAAACTCAAAGGTGAGTTTCGAACACTGCTTCAGATCCACCGTTTTAGGCCACGCGCCTATTGTGCGTCGCTGCACTTGAAAGGAGCCCCGCGGACGATCGTATCGCCGGACAAAATTTCGAGCCCCCGAAAGTCCGCACGACTGCCACACCGAAGTCATGGGCGAAGGACGGGGGGGGGGGGGGGGGGGTTGATCGTCGGGGTTCGATTAGAAATTGATGGACGGTTCTTAATGGCACCCCCTCTTCCGGCCCCCATCTATCTCGCGTTGTCTTTGCCAGACCAAACAACCCCCTCAAGTTTTTACATTTTTCCTCGGCCCTCCCCACCGGGAAACCTATTACACCTATTTTATCTCCGGGTTCTTTGTCCCCTCGACCGCGCTTAATACTCGCCGGGACTTATCGCCCCCTTTCAATTTAATATTTAACCCCAATTACTGCTCTTCTGTCACCGAGCCCACCTCGGCTTCCCCCCCCCCCCCCCCCNGGTTCCCGTCTACTTCGGAATATACGACCTGGGCTCGGGTAGATCCGAGCTGATAAATTTGTGTACTGGGGTGGATTTACTTTTATTTGTTGAGCCTGTGTTCGCACTGCTAAAAGGGAGGTAATTTTGTAGTTAAAGACGCCTCAAGGAATCATTTTCTTTTTTTGATCGTTTATGTGAAAGGAAACCTTGGTCCGTGAAGGCAAAATGTTCCGCAGTTCTGTTCATGGTTGAATAGTTTCGAAAAAACAAACTTTGAGATTTCGAAAAAAAAATCTCCCATAAACCATACAAGTACGTGTTTTGCGAGAAGTTTGGTTCATTTTTAGACAACACGGAGGAATCTAAATTTATAACAGCTTTTCCTCGGAACTTCCATTTTTGAACAGATATTCCAAAAAAGCGAAATCTCCCGTTTTTTTTTATATTTTTCGGCGTTTTTATGGCGAAATACTGATCAAAAACACTGACCAGAGCACTAGTTCTTGATTTAAACTTCAAATAACCGCAGTTTGACACAAACGGAACTTCTTCTTAAAATCCCTTTAACACATCGCAAGCTCAGTTCACGGCAAAGAACAAGATGTCCCTTTCTCATACGAACACGCGTTCCGCTCTCTCCCGCGAAAACCACTTAATTCTCCAAGGAATCAATAGGAAATCCACGGTTTTTCCTTAACACAACATGCTGCCGTGATAGTGGATAGAGCAGTAAGTGCATGCTGCAATGAACCTCGAGACACAAAAAATCATGTGCTAATCATGGCCCATACAGGAATGTACTTACTGCTCTCTTCGCTACATGGCAGAATGGCAGGTTTTCGTTCCCTTAGTCGTGGGTCCAACTGCGGTGGGGCCTGGGATGCGTTTCAACCACCACCGCACACCGTCGAGGGTAGGGGAGGGGGTGTCGCGTGTTGCTCCGCTGCGGTCGACGGACACGTGCCACGTGCCGCCGAGGAGGCGTGAACAATGCGGCGCGGATCCGCGAAATTGACTTAATTAATGTTCTGATTACGATTTTTTGGCCGACGCGTAAAAATTGGTCCGCGGGGCCTCGGACCCCACGCGCCGACCGCGGTTCGCTCGTTATTGGGGTTGTTCCGCCGAGGGCGCGTGGCGGTGGTGGTGCCCCCACGGATCTTGGCGTTCTTGCCGGACGGGGCGGGAAAATTAATGTTTGACAGAGTGAGAAACAACTTAATCAGCCAAAATACACATTATGTTTGACGTTGGAGGTGGTGTTTCGGTAAGGGACCGACGTTCATGACAGCGACGGGTCTCTCGGCGAGAAATTGGTAGAATAAAGAAAACAAAAGGAAAATAATTTCAAACTTTTTGCACAGCTAGAAATGATTTCAATGACTGAATGATAGGAGGAATGATTCGGGTGTCAGTCACCCTGCGGTGCTAAACATTTGCCACTGTTATTTGAAGTCGTCATGTTACTCTTCTAGTGGGTTGATTGATTGAATTAATAGACAAAGCTATAGACAAAGAGGAAAAAGGGAGAATGGAGCGATCTTACTGGTTGAAGCGTGTGATAGTTATAGATTAAGGGGGAAACGATGTCTAACTAAGGGATCTCTCGCGGTCTGTCGTTAGCTAGTAATACTAACCTGCTTCGTCAATTGCAACCATCCGCTTCCACAAATATGATCGCTCAATTTTCAATGTGTCTTTTTTGTCTATTGCTTTGTCTATCAATATCAAGAATCAGCCCGTGGGTTTTTGGGAAACAAATGAACCGTACTCAAAAGGAATCAAGCCACATCAAGTTGGTGCGTTAAAAAACAATTATAATTTGCAGTTTTATTCCTCTTGAGAAGTCAATGGTAGAAATAAAGTTTCACTCCTGTGCTCATAATTAAAATAATCTTTCAGCGAACTTGTAACGAATTTTATTAAGATCTTCTGCCTACGTGCTGATATGACCAATTTCAAATTTCGTCGCTATGATCTGCGCGAACTGATAAAATGGAAAAATTTGTATTCGTATTTCAATTCATACCGTATCTTAGTGCTCCATTCAGGTGAACCGGATTGGATTCAGCAACAAGGAGAACAACTCGATGAAGAACCACCCATGGTTCCTTTTTTATTCAATCCAAAAAACAAACAGGCTCTTCATACGCCCAAAAACATAGCTTTATTTGCTAAACGCACTCGCATAACGCATAGATTATGTTTCAGCGGTTTGGCAAACCTGCGCGAAGACTTGAACGCACGGTTGTGAAGTGGCGATGAATGAGCAAGGACACCCCACATGCAAATAACGTAACACAAATATTTTTTTGCACAACTGGCAACGCCGCCAGTGTTTCGACAGAGGTAAACATGTTGCGGTTCGCGAGGGGAGGAGTTACATCCCGGCGGATAATTGTTATTTAGGGCGGGACGCAGGATAACTTGAGCTTGTCTTGTGGTGTACCCGGCGTTCCAACCCTTGTGAACTTTTGAAATAAACGCCGGCCAGGCTCGTCCCTGGAGAACGTATGTTTGATAACTTTATTTACATGTTCCAGCAGACTGGGCTCTCCCTTTATTTCATTATTTGGAGAGTAGTTATCATGAGA
This sequence comes from Bemisia tabaci, assembly GCF_001854935.1. Taxonomy (NCBI): domain Eukaryota; kingdom Metazoa; phylum Arthropoda; class Insecta; order Hemiptera; family Aleyrodidae; genus Bemisia; species Bemisia tabaci. The sequence continues at coordinate 2,153,018 of NW_017566682.1, forward strand.
ACGTGGTATCTATATCGAGGTTTTTTTTTTAAACGGCACGTCCTGGGCTGTAGGGCCGAGCAAGCCTTATGGAAACAGCGTAACTGACAATTTTATCGATGTGGAGGCTGTTCTTAGGGTGGGAAATTTTTGAGCTGCGCATTTAAATTATTTTCTACACCCTATACTAATTCCGACTTGGAAGATTGGTTTTATTTCTCTATAACCTAATTACTCTAACTTTGACACGGGCTTACATTTCTTTTACGAGCTGAAGTTAAGCTGAAATAAAGGGATGAAATTAAAATCTAGATTCCAACACTTGCTACCTTAAATACTGACGATTATTGAGCATTTAAAAATGAACGCCAAATTTGGCTGAAGTTTACTCATCAGATCACTCAACACATTGTACAAACATCATTCGGTGAAAAATAGTATCCATTCATACGGTAGGCCACGCTGGAATCCGAAATTTCAGATCTCCTTCCGCCTTTTTCACCACGCAACCGTTACGCAGGCCTGCAACTCCCGCTGCTGAAAATGCACGTCACGTTTGCTAGACCACCCCCACCCCCATATTTCGTAAACTACAGCATTTTCTCTTTCTGTCTGTATTTTAACTCGAATATAATTGATAATTTTACCAAAAATCGTCACATTCCACCGATTTTTTCGTGACATCTTGCAGTTTAAAATCTCTACCCTTCTGTGTATCACAACCCTTCACGCAAGTTTTCTTTTCTCCACTTAAGAGCGTGACTTAAACTACAAACAACCCCCAACTCTGCCGTCCGAAACAGAGCCGTCGTAGCTTAATTTTAAATTGTGCACGTTTCTTTCGCACAAAATGTTATACCTCAAGGAAATCTGACCACCATCATGCTTTAAGTCATAAGTTTCAATTCTTGATGATCGACGGTCTTCCAGCAAGTGAATAGATAGGTTTTTTTTCTTTTTTCGTAAAAATCGGGTTTTATCAGAAAAAGAATGGGAAAATCTAGACACTAAAGTTACGGCATTCGTCCTTTCGCCGGCGGAACTTTCCTCCACTCACGGCTCAGTTCGGCAGCACGACTCCACCCCACCTCGGCGGCGATTTCCATCAAAATACCACGCTTAACTGAAAGGGGTGCGAATTTCAGCGACCCGGGATTTTTACGGCGTCAACGTAGCGTGAACGGTGCTCGACGTTGCGTCATCAGTAAGAGCAAATACTTGTTAGGATCCACGCTGCCGAATCTCTCAAAACTCCCCACACCTCCCCATTTTAAAAAATTATAAAAAACGCCAAAGCCGGCAACAGCGCCAGGAGAGCGCGGACGGGCGAGGGCCATAACGTCTGGTCCATATAGCGCGGCCAGTCGACCGTGTAATGGTATCTGAAGAGCAGATTTGCCCCATTTGCCCCTTGCGCCCCGGGGGCGGGAGGGAGGGGGCTGGCAGGGGGCGGTGCGATTGTTTCGCGCTTATTTGATTCCGCACACAACATTGCCCCCGAGTCAATTTTGATTAAGATTTCGTCAAATATGTGCGTATTGCCGGCAGTCCATAATGAGCACGCTTCGCAAGTCGTATGAGCCACCTTTCAGCTTCAGCCGACGCGACCCCTGCCGTTGATATTTTCCCCCTTTTTTTTTACCTTCGTAGCTTTCGTCTGCGTGGACTTGTTGATCTTGACCCGACGCGCTTGGACTTTTTCATCGCTGAAACTCAGGGTTATCCAAGTTCCACCTTTTTAGCGCGATGATGTCACTCGTACGTTTGTCTCCTTCGAGATCAATGCCGGCAAGAATTAAAAATGGAAGAATGGTTGACTGATTTTTAAGATATATTGAAAAATGCATGAAAAAAAACTATCAAAATTTTTTTCGAGAAGTCCCGGATATCTAAGATTTCTGAGCATTATACTGAACTTAAAGTAATGAAAGTCGGAAGACCAATCATTTGTGAGATATATTATAATTTTTTGTAGGTTTTTGTTGATCATAACTCTTCCATTAGTAAACGCATCACTGAGAAGTCTGAAATGTCCATAAGACCTACCAAACCAATGACTGTTTCCACAGAATGTTCTTACATAGAGTAATCAAACAGGCATTTTATCCTAGACAATTTTAGTTTCCATAAGAACTTTCATTAAATTACGATTGTAGAACGTATACTACGCCTTTGAGCCAAAGTTCAACAAGAAAAAATATCTAACAATCGCAAATTAGTTTTTTTTCTGCCTTCTGCAATGAAGATAATAATGACTGTTTCGCGCTTGTAATATCATGTCCGAGAGAGTAATATACGCACGTTTACGTTATTCGCACCGTATACGTGCAACCGAGTAATTTTCACCTAAACCAATCCAGAGTAAATATTAATATTTCTGCTAGTGCTCTACTGGCATTCATCATTTTTGTAATGAACTTCTGATTCCGTCAGTCGGCTATCGTTATCATGATCGCGAGTTCATATAAAGCATTGCGAACACGAGAAAAAATAGTTATGATAGATAAAAAAAATCTATTTATACATAAAAAAGTAAATAAATGGTGCTGGTCAAACTTGCAACTTTTAAAGCTTTAAACTTCAATTTGAAAAGCAACAGGAAATTCATAACAACTTATCCTGCTGCACAACCCCTCCCCTCATCCGTGCTCTGACAGCTAAAAGGAGCATGATGGGACACAGAAAAACTTCCAACGTTCAAAGGGTTTCATTGCGTGGTAAATATTTATCAGACAGCGAAATGAGATACGTCCCCGAAGATAAGTTTAAATCACAGAGAGGAAATTGAATCAAATGCGGAAATGGAGATGGAAAAGTGCGATACCCGCTAAAAATGTTGAAAACGTCAGTGGATGCTTTTGAGAACACTCATGTTCGACCTCAGATTGACAGACAACTAATGCAGAGCTCTGATTACTTGGAAATTAACTACGCTCCAGTCTATCATCAATCTCTTTGTGATTTGATTCTAGTTAAATTATAAACTGTAAAAAGGCTAAAGGGTCCCCCTGGAGCGTCAGTTGTCGCAGTCTAACCCCCGCAGCAAACGCTTCGAGGCCTCAAAAATAGGCTTGCTTAGTGACGATGGAAAAAACCTACACTGGAAAAAAAACACATTGGATCTAGAGGCCAAACTCTTGAAAACACCGACAAGAAAAAATACTCTTGATTCAATCGGATTTTTGCTTAAATCAAGAACCAAGCCTCTTAATTTGAGCGGATTTCCTTTTGAGTTAAGCTTAAATCTGATTGAATCAAGAGTATTTTTTCTTGTCAATGTTTTCAAGAGCCTGGACTCTAGATCCAATGTGTTTTTTTTTTTTTTTTTTTTTTTTTTTTTAAGAGTCTGGACTCTAGATCCAATGTGTTTTTTTTTTTTTTTTTTTTTTTTTTTTTTTTTTTTTTTTTTTTCAAATGTAGTTTATTATTTCAGAATTTGAAGATGGCAGGCTCGTCTAAGATTCTTTCCTGCCAATGACTGAAAAATATTTAATGTCAATCATTAATTGTGCCGATCGAAGGAAACTGAAAATTTCAGGAATTGAAAGAGTTAACAATCAATGAGGGAAAGTGTCATTACGTTCTGCGAGCAAATGCGTCCTTTTAAATTTTCCCTCTTATTTTTTTCTACACATATTCTCGAATGAATATTTAGGTACTCGCATCTCAATCAGGACGCATAACCATCTATTGTGATTTATTTCTGCCCGATCACTCTGAAATGGCGTTTTTCGACCTGTTTAACATTCTAGAATGAGCACTTGAGCAGGCAGGAAAGAATCAAAATTAAATATTCTCAAAGATAGTTGGAAAAAAATTTGGAGAAATTTAATTATAGCATATTAATGGCGATTTGTAGTTGTGTAGCAATTTTGTTGATAATACACACGGCTGAACAATATATTTGAGCTTCAAAATTTTGATATCGCCCTTATTTTTTGAACGATATGCCTCCCTTCCTGTCTTTATAATTTTTCCCGTGTGCTTTTGAAAATATAAACATACCCGGACAAATTGTGTACATTTGATAAAATTGTGATAACCAATTCGAGCACTCACCTGCAACAAACGAAACAAAGAGACATAATGAGATACAACTTGTGAAATTTCACGCGCATCAAAGCTGTTCGTGTACTCAAGCATCAATGACAAATATTTAAGGGAACAGTCAAACAAGATCACTAAATGCGTTATTATATTAACAAAAATTATAGACAATTCGAAGTTTCAATTTCAGCAAATCGCAAGTACAAGCAAATAAGCTTGAAAACGTTTGAGAAAATTACTCATAGAGAATAGGTTGTTTTCAGGGAGGAAGAAATTAGAGAATCATCACGATTTCAAGGATTTTGCGGTGTGTGAACTTTCACTTTCAGTGTGAAGTGTATATTTGTACGTTTTTGTAGATGAATTAACTCCGTCGCCTCAATTAAACACTTGTAGGTGTATTTGCAGTGACTCAGATATCCGGCTCTTGGACTTCGCAAAAAGGGTTGAAATCAATTCCGTAGTTCTTACATCCTTGGTTTTCAACGCAGTTCTAACAATATTTCCCGCCAAAATTTCAAGAAAAAAAGCTAATTTCAGTGCAAGATTCCGTTTCACCAGAGTGCACCGATATTTAAATTTTACAAAAGTATTTTTTGGTACAAATAAAAAGCATGAGGTCATGATCGAAACAATTTTTGTTTTCTTCATACACGTGAGATATTTCATTATATTCCTTCCTTCCCTTCCTAGTTATTGGTAATCTTTGATTCCGACGTCTACAACACACGAAACATCACGTTTCGCCACAAGCTTCTCCATTTACAGCCATCAGACGATACCTGATACCTGATGACTTTTCCTCTCAAGAAAATCTCTTTCCTTGGAGCGCACGCGATTAAGCAAGGTTGCCGAAATTGTAAAGGAATATATATAATTTTCTTTCAAATTTTAATGCCGATTTACGATACGAGGACCGATGTGGCAAATCCACAAATGGACGCATTTCCGTCAAACGGAATTATGTGCATTATGACGTGAACCCTGTTGTTCATACATTCTCATGAGTCTCAAGGCTCATGTCCTATTGTACATAGTTACTTTTGGCAGAAATACGTCCAAATAATGAGGGCAAACGTGCGTCATTGTGGTTGTAATTGGCGAGCGCAAATTCCTCCTTCCACGAATCATGTAAGTAATGTTCCTCACGTTTCTTGTTCGAAGTTTCAGCTGTTCTGCCGCGATGGCGAAGAGAACGGTAAGTCCATTTCCGTATGAGCCATGATTAGTACATGCTTTTATGTGTATCGAGGTTCATCCCAGCATGCACTTACTGCTCTCTTCGCTATCACTGCAGTGTTGGTGTATGGTGTATGGTTCCGTAACTTTCCAAACCGATTACTTCGCTGAGCAACATTCGCTCTATTTTCCAGGTTATCGAACATGCACGGATTTAGAAGTTCTGCTGCGATTGAATTTTCTCTGCACAGTCGGCAGAGGTGAGAACTAGGTCATGGTCAGGATTGAGGCACTTTTACGGCAATTTTTTTTCATTTAAATTGAATAATTTTGACAATATGTCACGAAGTAGTTTTTAAATAAAAGAACACATGTTTGACCATGTAGATATTTGACAAAAAAGAAATATGAGCATTACCAATGGATGTCAATTCACAATCAATGCTTACACAGAAAATCTGAGTCTACAAACTCTGCGCTCAACTGCGTACATTTAGGTAGCTAAAATTTTTGGAGGAGGGATTGCCACATATGCTACACTTTTTTTGACGAGAGAACAAGTTTTCATTGCCATGGGAGTTAAGCAGAGATAACCCAAATCTGGGTATTCGCCGAACCAAAAAATTCATTATTTCAATTGCCTATTTTCGTTTATGGTTTTCTTCAAGAAAATATGACTTTGTTTTACGGATTTTAATCAGATTTGCATTAAATAATGCAGTGAGTTCCAGTTTTTTATTTTTTGGTTTTTTACTCCGTCGCACCTAGAATTCGAGGTTTCAAGACATTCCGTCAACGATTTTTTGTCCACGCACCTGTTTTGTCCAGTGGTTTACATCCATGCGTAAAATAAGCAACAGTGACTTGGTTCAAGCATTATATTTAAGTCGGATTTTAAAATTATATCGACAATATCGAAATGAGAAAATTGAAAGAGAAGGAGGAGTTGTTATGGTAACTCATTTTTTAAATGAAATGTTACTTTCTTTTTGTGATTCATCATAGTAAAACGTAGCAAACATTTGTAAAACGTTTTCAAGCGAAAGCATCGATATTAATCTCAATGAGTCGTGTGTTGAAAGGGAATGTAAAAAAATGAATAAAAGAGGGGAAAAACTAGAAAGCACGCAATCTTTGGTTATAACCCATTTGTACATCGATCTGTTAGAATCAAATACGTCCAATTTTGAGCGCATGGTTACGCTGCAGCACAATAAAAGCACAAAATATGAAAGAAAAAATTAGAGGGCTTTGAAAATCATTAAATTTGACAAGAAATCACCTTAATATTTACAGAATACACAATATATTTTCCTTTGATACATATCTTTTTTCATCAATTTAAATGAGAATAGTCCATGCAGAGTGTGCAAGCATTTCAAAATATTGAGTTGGGAGACGCTGACTCTGCGAGTTTAAATATTAGAGCCAAACAGAGCAGAGCGGCATGCTGTTAGCGCTAGAGGCTCACTGGCGCCTACAAACCTAAGTGGATACTTCACGCATTGCGCAACGTTTGAAGTATCTACTTAGGTTTGTAGGCGCCAGTGAGCCTCTTGCACTGGCCGCCCGCTCGGCGTGTCGCGGCATAACACCTCAAGCAACTATTTCACAACAGAGGTGATGCATAGTATCATTCGAAATTGAAGACGCCCGAAAATATTAAGAATGACGGGCATCCTTTGATAATACGCACCGTTCTCCGCAAAATAAATCAAGATGCTATACGGCACAGAAAAAGAGTGGTAGTCCTAAAACTCATCAAGTCCTAGCATCTATATTTAATAAAGTTTAGCATAACTTTCAAATTTCATTAGAGAAAAAAGTGACTCGATTTAGGCAGAAAAATTCCTAAGTATGCCGTCAAGAATATTTTATTTTGAGTCTCAATAATAATTGGTACGTGGACCAAAACTCCCCTGCCGATAAAACGCGTGGACGTAAACTACTGGAAAAAACAGGTGCGCTGACAAAAAATCCTTGACAAAATGTCCGCTCATGTAATACTTGTGTGGCCCCCCAAGGTGCATAGAATTCCACGAATTTTCCTCAACTGGCAACATGGCATTTTCCTTAAATAAGAGGCCTCAACTTGGGCGTAAAGTAATTATTTCACGAAAGCATGCGCGTGCAGTGTTATTAAATTTCAACGTGCAAATGAAGAGCGAAGCGCCTCCCTCAGAAGAACCCTACCGTGTCAGAAAAAAGAGCAGCAAGTAAATTCTTGTATGAGCCTCGAGACTCGTAAGAGCATGAGCTAACCGTGTCTCACACAGAAATCTACTTAATGCTCTTTCCCGTAACACGGGAGAACCGTCGGCCGGCCAGGCAAGAGAAAAGTGGAACATTATTTATACCCATGTTCTGGACAGAATACTTGATTCGCTTTGAAGTCCGAACGGGTAAAGCTTCCCCCTCAAGATTCTTGCATCTCTCTCTGGGCCCCTTTGAGGGCGCGCAACGGCCGGCAACAGACAAGGAGCCGCGTCCAGACTTGGGAGCTTTTTTGGCCTCCGCCGACGCCGCAAGGGGGCGAGGGGTGGAAAACATACCCTAAATCCACCGTGTTGGATGCAGGCACGCTGGGATGCTTTTCAAAGACCGGTAATGTTTTAATCATCCCCTGGATATTTTTCATTTTCCACCTGCTCTGCCTCAGTCATTTCGAGTCTCCTACCCGCCCCTCTACTCGCTTAGTGGTCTGTTCTGGGCGCCCTTCCTCGATGCTAAACTCTAGAAAACAGTAGCATACAGTGAAAAAAAAGATTAGTAGAATTTACTATTCCTTCACGCTGTATTTCACACAGCGTGAATTCAAAGTCGATTCCGCCAGAGGAATGGTTACCTGTAACAGTATATAGTAACGATTACCTTTCTCCTGGCAGAATTGACTCTGAATTGACGCTGTGTGAAATACAGCGTGAAGGAATGGTAAATTCTACAAACCTTTTTTTTTCAGTGTATTTAAAAGTTGGCTATACAGGGTTACTAGCGTTTAACATATCGACGGTGTAAGTTGGCAATCACATAACTCGGTTTGCGACTTCCTGTCATACTTTACTTTTTAAACGGAAAAATACTCAACGTGTACTTCTTTAAAACTGTGGTGATTTGTCTTCTCTGTGCGAAGAAAATTCTGCATAAACTTCTAGGAATTATGTCAATTTGTTCTCTTTTAAAAAAATAACATAGAGACGGAGATTTTCAGACACCGTAAAAGATATGTGATTGCGGACTTACGCCGTCGATATTTAAAGCAATGAGCAGTACACCGCATCTCGTGGGATCGATTATTACAAAGGATTTATATTTAAATGAAGAGAAATCATGTTGCTAACTTTCAAAAACCGTCACTGCTACAAGCTCATTTCCTGTTGAATCCTGCGCCCGAATTGTCAAAATATTATCTATCGATTTATCCTGATCTATAGAAAGCATTGGTAGGATAGAAGAACGCATTTTAAACGTTCGAGAGTTGCCAGATTTTCTTGAATAAAACATGTATTTGTGAGGAAAGTTTTGCATATGAGAATCTTCAAATCTTTCAGATTAAATCGCCGACAAAATCGTCTGAAAAATTTGAGAGAATAATTCATTTTCCTGTCTTAAAATTAAAAATAAAATTAGTAAAAATTAAAATTAGTTCGAAGTGATTTCTAACACAATTTGGTACATTTTCCCGTTTCATTTTTTTCTTTACGATATTTTTAACCGAATTAATGATTTTTTGAAAATAGGTCAAATATGACCTTTAACCAATCATAACTCGGTCAAAAATTAAGATATTGATCTGCGGTTTGCGCCAAAATTCTTAGTTTTTAATTGTATTTTCCAACGGTGTATCACAAGATAGGGGTTCCCATTTTTTAAAAAAAGTTGGGGGCCCCCCGCCCCCTCTGAGGGAGGGGCAAAAATTTTGACCCCCCTTAAAAGATGGTGCTCTTTGAGTTAGATACATTCCCAAAATTTCGTTTTTATATATCTATCCGTTCAAAAGTTAGGGAGCGAGACTTTAGGAACACCCTGTATAAAGGCTCATACGGCGTTTTTCATCAGCACAGCAGTATGTCACTCCTAAAAAAAGCTTTAAAAAGTTAGTTCCCTCCCTCTAAACTCTGACCAATTTCAATGCAGGACCACGAACTGGGTCACGGGACTTACAAACCTCTTTTTCAGTTCTGGTCTGCGTTCACCTTCCTGTAAACAAAAGACAGAGTGAGAGCAAAGAGCTCCCGGAGTCCGATAATTTTGACCTCAATTTTTCGCGAGCAGCGACATGTATCGGCTGACGGCGCAGAACGGCGTGAAATTGGCACAACTTTTTCTCACGTCGATTGTCCTGTTTTCCCTGCAACTTTTTCCGCTTTGTTTTCCCGGGAAAAGCGGGGCGGTTTTTTCCTCTCTTTTTTTAATTCAATTGTGCAAGGACGCGCCGACCATACGGTCCACCCCTTGATAGCTATTCTCTCCGGACTCAATTTGTCATCAGTCCTCGTCCGCGGTGTAGCCAAACTAGGCGAGACATTCTTTCATGATCACAAGTAAACATAAAGTTTATGTTTACAACGAACTTTTGACAACCGCGCGACAACCCCTCCGGCGGGTTTTGTGGTGTTGGTACTTGCTTTGGACTGAATTCCGTTTCCCACTCCCAACGATTCCTATTTTTTATTATTATTTATTTATTTATTTTTTATAGCTGCGTTTTATTTCGTTACGCGTAGCTGCGCTTGCCGATACGGCGAACCTAAACACAGGGACACAAAACGTATTTGTATTACAGAGAACAGTCTGTAATTGTTCGCATTCTACGTAATAGCCTTGTCATTATTTCGGATCGATTGCAAAGTTTGGAATTTTCAGGAATGCTAAGGGAAGGCCGCAAAAAACGAACACGCGCTCCCTCCCTCCTCCCCCCGCGAAAAAAATCTTACTTTCTGACTTCTGCATGGAATATAATTAGTTTTAAATCGAATAAATTCAGAATAGATGAAAAATAAAGCTTGAGACCGACTTGTACCCATGGAGCGATTTATCTAGACGAATAATCAGATTTCTTTACGCTCTGTACTTCGACGCACTATGAGTAATGCCACACTCTCTGCCTCCTCTGGCAATACATATACTCCCATTGTAGCAAAAAGTTTAACGTGAAAACAAAGGCACACTTTACCTTTAAAAGCGCCCAAGCTACAATCTCATTTGCGATTCGGTTTCAACAATTAGTCGCTCCTCTAATGTAAGGGTGTACCTTAATTTCTCCGTGAGCTCCAGAAAGCATGCAGCTAAATGGACAGCAGGGCTCACGCGGACTTCATGATACGCCCTTACGTTAGAGGAGCGCCGAATTCGCCAAAACTTCTGGATCTCGTGTCTCTCGCGAGTTTTAGGCGTTCGGAGGCTTGGACCCTGTGAAAGTCAAACGGTTCAACGGTACCGAGTTTGACAGAAATACACTGAGCACACGGACACATTTAAAAAGCATCGATACGTATAGAGAAATTAACATCAGGAACGTCTTTTCCGAAATGAGCTTCATAAGTTGGTTCCTTTCTGATACATTCGATCCAGTAGACTAGAGGAATCTAGAGTCCCTTTATACTGAGAGTCAAGACAATGTGAATCCATTTCTGATTGGTTCCCGTAACTTAGGCCTCCACAGTGTCACAAGCGCAAAGATTATAATCTGGAATGGACCAAGGAATTACGGGTTCGACAAGGAACAAACGGAATGAGAGATGGAACTGAGAAAGGATTTTGAGAATGGGCCGATCAAAAATTACGAAAAACGTTCAATTTGTGTAATCTTTATTCCCGTTTGTGACTCCATGAGGTGGTGCTGTCTTGACTCTCAGTATAAACGGACTCTAGAGAAATCGAGCCGGTGGCGTGGCGTGCTTTGCGATGTATCGATTGATCTGCCATTTAGCCTATGGGAAAAGGATCGATGAACAGGGTGTTCGCAATGGACGCCTTAATGATCGATTCTTTACTACAGCTAAAATGGGGGAAATATCAATGATCGATCATTCACGCTTCACCACTGAATCGAGCCCGTTGTTTTTCGCTCTTTATTTACTTTCCCCCGCCGAATTCCGCGCGAACACAGGGCGCACCCCCTCCCCCTCCACGCTTTTGAAATAGATTCGTTTCCCGATTTGTTCGGGAGGGGCGGAATCCGAGGGCCGCATTCGGGCAATTTATAAAATAATGCTTTTAATTTGAGGTGGGAAGCGGGCGAGCTCTCGAAACTCGGGATCCGTTCGCCCGGGCAGGGTGGAAACCGCGTAAGCGCCGGGGATTCCGGTCGGAATTACGCGGTTCTTGGTTGAAACCCAGCCGGCGCGGCGCGGGCTCCTGTTCCTGATGGATAGCGGGAGACGCGTTCAAATAAGAAATGTTCCGAAGAGTAAACAGAGCGGCACAGAGTGAAGCGCGAGTGCTACACTGGTGGCTTGTTGCTGTTATTGAAGGGGCGGGCGCATTGCTCCGTGTTGCCGGATCGTTCGTGAATTTACCTGTTTACAACTTTATATCAATTTAATTCCTTCGGTAGGTGATTTGAAAGAAATGCTATTGCCTTGTTCCTTGATCACCGATTACCGTCTCAATTTTGAGTCCCCTTTCACTGGGGAAAAAACACATTGGATCTAGACTCGTAAAATCATCGACAAGAAAAAATACTCTTGATTCAATCAGATTTAAGCTTGAATCAAGAACCCAGCCTCTTAATTTGAGCGGATTTCCTTTTGATTTAAGCTGAAATCTGATTGAATCATGAGCCCTTTTTCTTGTCAATGTTTTCAAGAGTCTGGACTTTAGATCCAATGTGTTTTTTTTCCAGTGCAGGTGAACACTTCGTAAGAGGAGTCGTTCCATCCAAACCTTGCGTTTTTTTTTTTTCCAGTGTTCCGATGACTGAACTCGGGCATCACGTGTTTCAAAAGTAACAGCTTACAGCCGTCATACTTGCTGTGGTTCCTATTTAGAAAAACCAGTTTTATAGTTTGAAATGTTTTCAGAATGACTCTCGAGCACAACTCTCTGTCATATTTCAGCTGCCACCCCCCCCCCCCCAAAAAAAAACCACCTAAGAAATGAGATATTTTCGAAATAAACAGCATTTAAAAATTCCAAATAGAAGAATAGTTAGAATGGTAGTCTGCAGGTTTCTTTTTGGAATTTTTATATTTTATTTTTATTCATCCGACTGAAAATGTCTCCGTTTTGGGCCGAAACATCTCGGATTTTTAAGTGTAATTTTAAGCCTTATTTCCCGTTTTTTTCTCCTACGTTTTTATATTAAATCACAACCCTGGTTTTCTCTCAGCTTATTAAAATTCTCAAAATACTGCGGTTGAGGTCAAGACACAGGACACAATCATACTGCCGTGCTAAAGAAGAACGCCGTATGAACATTCGAAAGTTGCCAAATTTCCTTCAATAAAATGTTTATTTTTGAGGAAATATGTGAATATTTATTCTTGAAAGTTTCAGGGACTCTAGGTGAAATTGCGAACAAAATCATCCGAAAAACTGGAAGGAAAATACTCATAAGTTTATCAGGAAATCCGTGTTTTAAAGAAGGAAATTTGGCAACACCTGATGTTTCATACGGCGTTCTTCCTTAGCACGGCAGCATAGACAGCGGTATACACATGAATACCAGCGGATTGTAAGGACGGGCGGCTGAGCTGGCACCGCGACGATGCGCAGAAAAGGCGCGAGTAAACAAACCGGGAAAGGTAGAGATTGTAAGGAAGGGGTGTCCGAGGGTGCAGGTGCCGCGGCGGAAGGGATGACGACGGCGCGGGGGGGGGGGGCGTCACGGCGGGGCTGCCTTGCTGACTCCGCGGACTCCGAAGGGTACTCCCGCGGTCGCATCCCTGCCTCCCCTCCCCTCCCCTTTCGCGCAACCTCGCGCTGGCCGGAGCCCCTGCAAATTGCTTACCGTGCTCCAGCTCGCAGAGTGGGATCATAATTCAATAGCCATGGTTGACCAATTACTTTATCTCTCTTTTATGCGTAAACTCCTCCGCGAGCCGCCCTCGGTGCCCCCCCCCCCCCCCCCCNGGCGCTTGTGCAATGTTTTCACTTACGAGGCGCCGCGTTGCCGCGTAAATCCAAGGGATTTTGACTCATTACTCTGCTATGCTGAGTAAGAACGCCGTAGGAGCCATAGGGTGTTGCCAAATTTCTTCTAATAAAATATGAATTATATGGGAAAGTTGTACATATTCTTTTTCCAATTTTTCAGACAATTTCGTTTGTAATTTAATCTAAAATATCTGGGAACTTCAAGGCAAAACATGAGTAACTTTCTTCCAGAGTAAATTTTTCAATACGAGAAATTTGAAAAAAATCGAATGTATTGTACATGTAGCGTTCTTCCTTAGCACGGTAATACTGTTCATAGACTGCTTGAGGAGAAAATCACTGATTTTCCGAGGGTTTGTTTGATCTGAATTTCTTTGAGATTTACGGATTTTCCCTGATCTCCAGGTAGCACAGTGCGATGAAAATATTTTAATGAATTTGCAATTTAGTGCGAAAAAAAAATAAAATTGTGGTTAGTTCACTGTGAAATTGAAATATTATACAGTATCTGGTCAGTAAATGCCGATTTTAAACCATCACTAAAATGAGTTTCATGTATCAGGAAGGAAGAGTGTATTTACAAAGCCAAAAAAATATGCAATTTTTTTCAATTTGATTGCAATGGAGTTTATTATGAGGAGCGCAACATTAAATTTCTCATCCTTCAAAGTTAAAATTGTCCGAGATGATCGTTCGTATAGTCGGAAAAACTACCAAGATACTGTAATTTTAAATGGGGGGACAATTATATATAGGTTTGTCCTGTGTTACTTGGGTGTTGCAAATCACACCCCAAGAGTCATCAATCAATAAATCGAAAACGCGACGGCTCAAAATTTAACGCGCCAGAAATTACGAGGGTGACGTTCATTTTTTATTACCGGAAGGCAAATCATATTCAAACAAATTAAACTTTGATCAAAAACATCCATTATGGTTCTATAAAAAAAATTATTTTGCATTCTCATGACCTCCAGCTCGGAGGGTTAAAAGTCGGACTATTTCTTGCAAATCATCAATCAGGGTATCATCACGTTACCTAGCCTATCCATCTTTGGTCATATTTCCATTTATCCAGCCCCATGTGACTCTGAATCTAACTGCTGGCTCCCGAGTATTTTCGCTGTCTATTATCGCATATATTCTATGAAAGAAACCAAAGAAAACAGGTTCCGATACTATAAATCCTCCTGCTCCTCAATTTGCATTTCATCTCATGTGTATTTGATAGAATATTGATATTTTTATCTAATTTATCCGTCTTTTCCCGGTTCCCGAATGTTTTATATCTTACGGCTGTATATTTGGCGTGGATTGTCTAATTTAGTGCATTGTGCGTATTGCCTTGCCTTGAACTTCAATTTGTCACAGTGAGTAGTGTTGTAGAAGGTAAGGAGCAGGAGTTACATAGCTTTAATCGTAGCCCCGTATGGTTCGATGAAATGACCATTTCTAATTAATTTTACGCTTGGAACCGAAGTTATTGGGGGTCAGTCACATTGAGATAAGCCACATCTCGAGTTGAAGATCCACTTCTCACTACCTACAACTTACATACATACATACGAGTCGCTGTTATAGCGCTCTTTGGCGCTTTGCGACACCTAAACGCCACAAAGTTCGGTCTTCCCACAGGTTATCAGGGAGTTGACACTCCCTCATCTCACTTAACACCCCCTGTCGCCAACCTCTCACTGGGCGTCCCCTACACTGAGAAAAAACTATGGCTTATAAACCTATTAGAGGTAAATATGGAACACCACTAATAGTAGTACCTCTACATATAATAATAGCACATATACCTTAGTTATGGTACCTGTACCTTAATTAGGTACAGAGACCTTAGTATGGTTCACAGACCGAGAATCATTAGTTTATTTACGACTATTATAGGTGTTCCATATTTACCTCTAATAGGTTTATAAACCATAGTTTTTTCTCAGTGTACGCCTCCTCCCAGGAGGAACCCAATCAAGCATCTTTTTTGGCAGCCTCTCTTCCGTCATCCTATTGACATGACCATACCAAACAAGTTGTTTGGTCATGACGTCGAACACGATGTCATTTTCGACTTCCATTATCTGACGCACTCTATCATTACGGACCCGATCTCTCCTAGAAATTCCTGCCGACCTTCTCCAGAAATCCATCTCCGTTGCTCTTAGCATATCCTGTGTCCGTTTCTTCAGCTGCCAAACTTCACATCCGTATGTTAATATACTTTTTACTACAGCGTTGTATATCCTCCTCTTGTTATCTTTGGAAATCCGCTGATCCCAGAGGATTCCATTTAACATCGCTATAGCCTTCCTTGCTAAGGTGTTCCTTTCCCTGATAGCTTGATCCGTCCTTCCATCCTGGGTCAACCGCACTCCCAAGTACTTGAAGTGCTCGCAGCATTTGATCTACCTACAACTTATTTTTTTTTAAAGTAAAATTTTCTCCATTCCCCTTTTTTCCAGTTACTTGAAATTTTTCATCAATGAGTGAATTATGTAGCACCATGCACGACGTTTCCTCCAAACATAGTAAGAAAATACCAATACATAAAGTGATTGTGCGTTCAGGTGTGGTTATGCAGAATGATTCATTCTAGATTTACTGTAGCTGTTTTGCGTTTATTATCGTAGCGTTTGTGCTCGCCAACAGGCGAGAATTATAATTTCAACGTCGGATAAGCTCTGATTCATGCTCGCAAGACATAACACAGAGCAATAAATAGAGCAGGCGCTCATCGGGACTTGAACACTTGTGCATGAAAGTTTCCAGTTTATTGTTTTGCACGGAACTATTAAGAAGACTATCAAACTTGTACGAATCAATTATTCGCTTTCCGGATAACGACGTTTGCTATCGGTATAGCCAACAAATCCACGCGCTAACTCTACGTACACAATGATTGGTTAGGCCAGAGAGATGACCAATTTTTACTTTATTTGTTGATTGGCACTGAAGTCAGGTATCAAAATATACGGCAATATTGACGCTATCGATTGACTTGTCTTCTGGGTATAAAACTTTTTAAAACGGAGCAGAGAGGGCATGTGCAAAAAAACTCTCTTTTTAAGCGTCTTTTGCGGATACCTTTTCCGATTTTTCCGCGTTTTAAAAACTTTCAGAATAAAGTAATCGACTACGTAAACATCCTTTTTGAAGTTCTAGGATCCCTCGAGGGAAAACATTTCGTAAGGCTGTACTCATATCAATCACCGCGCTATCTAATCAAACAATCAAAACTTTCCGACACTTCCGCTAACTTACGAGTTCATTAGAAAACGCAATCAGTTTCACCTCGTGGCATTTTTTTAAATTGACTCTACGCACATCCATCACCGGGGTTTTTTCCGGCGGAACTTTTTACCTGGCCAGGCACCAGGGTTAATTAATTAATGTGATTACGCAGGCCCGTCGCCCGCGCTGACGTATTTATTTTCGGGGCGTAAATGAAAGCGCGAAACTTTCCTCTCGCGCCCGCGAACAGTGTTGCCATTTCGAAATTAAGATGCATGCTTTTAATCCGAGAAAATGCCCATTTTTTGCAAGTTACGGCAAAATTCTCGAGAAAAAAGGAAGCTTTTTGACCGCGAGCCTCCTCTATCATCGTCTCATTTTGTTCCAGCTTTTTCGCGCGGATTTTTCAACTTTCTCTGAGGTTCTGAAGAATGGCTCATGATGGTTTCATGATGAATTGTTGTCTGCTAAAAGGGTTCGGGAAGTAGGTTGGTTAAAAGCGATACTTAAGGTTGGAAAGATACATGTATGGACTGTATTTTGCAATAAGAAGCTATTGCAATTTCAATGTTGCCAAGATTTTCCAACTTTATCAATCTCACGGGAGAGGCTTTAAATTGTTTGTTTACACGCGAAAAATGTTGATTAAATGATAAAAATACTCTGTAATGCCATTTATTTACATTTTTTCAGTTATTTTGTTGTAAAAGTATGAAAAATGCACAAACCGTCATTTTTTAGACGAAGAAACGTATCTCCATTCCAAGGTTGCAAGATTGACTCAAACAATTATTTCGTTTACAAAAATATTACAAGCCAATATCCATTAGAAAATTGGCCCAATTTTTCCCTGCGGTTAGAAGGAAAATTGACTAATGTTTCCCTGCGGTTAGAAGGAAAATTTAGTAAAATTTTCAGGTAGGGCTCTCCAATAGAAAATTGCGAACCGGACTTTTTCAATATTAAAATGTGGATACGTCGTTTTGTTTGGAAAATGACGAATCTTAGAAATTTTGCAATGCTAATGGTTACTCTCTGCAAAATATACTCCGTCTGTGCAGGCAACTCACCGGGAGTGAAACTACAAAATTAAGTATCTTGATCTATGATATTGCCAAGGTTACATTTGCACATGTACATACACAGATGCATTGTACATTTAGAATACATTCTATGAAAAAGAAAATGAGATTTATCTAAGCCCTCTTTTGTATATTCACGGAAAATTTTGTACACAAATTTCTCTCCAGGAAAGAAGGATTGAAGAAGGAGTGAGTGTTTTTACACGTCGCAATTAAGATATACGTTTTCGTGCGCTTTCACCGGATAAAAAAGTGTAAATTACATTGCCGGCAATGACACTCAATAACGGTTTCCGGTGATATCCCGAAATAACAGAAACAAAGTTAAGACCCTCGACTCAATTCCAGAAAAAATAGGGAGGGTTTTCGATTCAATATTAAAATGGACTTACACCCTATTTCACATGGGCCGAAACGCATCGATATAACATCTCGGGCCCCTTCCGATTGAATCGGTGCATTAGGCCACGTATTCGCTTTTTGATTTGCATCAGATGGTGTTTTTCCTCCGACCCTCTGGCCCGTGGCCCCGGCCTAAATCGGCCGGAAAATATGCTCCGTCACTTTGGAGAATTAAAATCCGTCAACGACCGCGCTGGGAATACGCCGGCTCCTTCGTTTTCCATTTAGCCTCCCATTTTCGCACCCTTTTGGGGATTTCGGGACAAGGGAAGCAATTTGTAATGAAACCGACCGAGCGGTGCTCGTAATGTATCTTTTTTTCTACGCGTAGAAAAAGGCCCCTCCTGGCCCCGCGCTTTATGGCGTTTCGCTTGTGCAATTTCGGGGAGAAATTCGGTTCTCATTAATATTAAAGTCGAGTAAACTGTGTACTCGAGTCACCCCACCTTTGGATCACGGGAGGGAAACTGTGGATATCCATTACCTCCGAGTCTCAATTCGTCGCTCCTCTGACGTCGCACAGTGGATCAAGTCAATTAGAGAGATCGGACATGAAAATTTTGACTAAAACTGCGGATTTTGGTGTTTATTTCGTCACATTTAACAATTCAAGGGGTGCTTTAAGAAGAAAAATTCTCAAGAAAACCAATGGAGCCGCCTTCAGGACCTCAAAGTTTTGTATAAACAGAGTTATAAGCGTTTAAAGTTTCCAGATTTTGTCAAACTTCTTTCATTGACTCGATCCACTGTGCGTCAGAGCGTATCTTAATGTCCACGGGAACCGTGCTGTCCATATAACTCGGTTCTTTCCAGGGCTTATGTGCAAATACTTCGAGACCGGGATCTTGTGAAGTACCTGGATGATGTCATCTCTTACAATAGACGGGCCCCAACTCTCTACGACGATTTTTAGATGTGGTTTATTTTTTACAAACTACTCAATTGGAAAAAAATAATGAGGTTGCACAAAGGCCACAGCCATTCGATGATTAGGTTTATGATAGCAGTTTTACAAATGTGTAGGATATTCAAAATTCATCGGCAATTACATGCGCTGCGATAGGAAGAGTCTGGTGAAACGCACTGATTTTTAAGCCACATCGTCAAAATCACTCGTGAAATAATAAAACATGAGAGGATATTTGCGGATATTGCAATTAGAGATACGTATTCTCTGTGTCAATCCATTGATATCCTTATTTCTTCTTTTTTTCTAAGTCTTATTGTTTTGTAAGATTAAAATTACATTTTTGGAATTTTGCAACGTATCAAAATGCGCAGTATCATGTTACGCCATAACCTTTAGGAAGTAATCAAGGTCACCAAACCTCTGATTTATATTCTGTCAAAAATGTGTTCCATTATAAAAATACCCAATTTATTTATTTTCTCTCAACTATACTCTTGATACATTGTTTCTTATTTATCAATGACAGCAAATCGATACCTCCTAAATTTATCGAATTATTTACTATTTGATCAACTGTCTATTATTAAAGTCGCACTGCGTTATTCTAACACAACATCAATCTTGCGCATTCGAACGATTTGAAAAATGCTCATTAATACGTTTTGGCAAGATGTCCCGAGCACATACGCTTCCTAAATCCGACTACCGGTTAGGGACCAAACTTGTCAAATCAATCAAAATTTCAGTCGTCCCTGGGGAACTAGCAAGTCGGCATTTTGATACCCTCGCGGAATCCCACTACAAAATAAATGGAAGTTTGATGCAAATGCACTGAATGAGAAGTCCGATACAGTCTCATAACAGGGAGAAAAACACAACCACACCACGCTGCCAGCTGTCATCGCAAGTTTTTTTAAATTTTCCAAAAACGACGGTGTTAAACCTGTGCATTCAAATCGTTCAGTATATTATTTCCTCATATTGAATAGAGTAAAGCATAACAGTTATATCTACATTGCCATGTTTCAGGTCTAATTTCCTATTGTAATTTTTAAAGGGCATCCAACATCTCAACTCGCAAATGGCAACAATTTTTCTCGCTCGCATTTCAATTACAATGTATTTCCACCAATTTTCAAGCAAAAAGTTTTAGTTGATTTTCTTCCCAAAAATTTAAAATAGGAGAGGAGATTTTGAAACACCAAAACATATGCGTGACTATTCTGCTGAATTCTATAAACTTTTCCATCAACAATAAATTCTTCATGTTACATTTGAAAATGTAAGCCATGCTTTTTTTCCAGTACGGCAACCGGCAACACAGTATCAAATCGACGACAGACAAGAATGATCCGAGTGATCGGGATTTGGTGAGCCCGGGCTCTCGCATCCCTGACCACGACGGCGACTCGAAGATGACATGGACCACATGGGGGAGGGGAACAAGGGATGGAACGCGAGCCCATTAAACGCGGAGCGAGCCCTCGCCTCGCGGCACATGAGCCCGGAGACGCGAGACACTCGCCCGAGGGCCTCAGCTGCGAAAAGGCGCACAAAGGATCCGTCCCAATTACGGCCGCCAAAACACCGAAGGGATGATAAATATGTTATTGACCCGCGCTTATCCCGAGTAATTGAAATCTTTATAAATAATCATTATATTAATAATATAAATTACCGCCACTTCTCCGCGTCCGAGTCGGCGGGCGCACCCTAAAAATTAGCCCCAGCTGCACCCCTCGCGCTCTCCACCGCGGGCCACTCGAGGCGGCGACACCACCCCTGTCCCCGTCGCGCCCACCCCTCGCGGTATTGATTGACAACCCTGTTAATTGTAATCTCTCCTTGCTCGACTACGATGCACATTGTAGTACAACTTGCTCTGTTTATCGTGCCGGTGCTCGGCTTTGCGTCGCACAGTAGGAAAAATTACAAATTCGCGCTAAATTGATGGATAAGACTCTCTCTTATCCATCAATATAGCGTGTGTCTCATCTCTAAGACACAATAGCCCGAATGCAAACAACAATAAAAACACATTAAAATACAAAAAACAAATGGGTATACACGGAAATAAAAATTGGATGGAATTTACCATATTTTGGTTAATAATGGCACAACCAGATAGTATGGTTACTTTCATGAAAATTATCGTGAAAGTAACAAGATTTTCCCTTATTTTGACGATAATTTTGGTGGAAGTTACCTTACTGTCAGGTTGTGCCGTTTTTTAACCAGAGGGTAAATCCTACCTAACTTTTTTTCCCGCGTGTACAAGGCTAAGGAGACCGAAAACAAACCAGGACGTTCCGGGGCAGTTACATGCCCATTCTCAACTGGAACTGAAGCTAAAAAATGTAAAAATTAAAACGAAAACTTTGAGTTTGCACTGATTCCTACCTCGGTCAGTTGCATGCTGATTATCTCGTTTTAATTTTTACATTTTTTAGCTTCTGTTCCAGTTGATAATGGGCATGTAATTGGCCCGAAACGTCCTGCTTTGTTTCATGTTTCCTTAGCCTTGTGTACCCATTTGTTTTTTGTATTTTGAAGTGTTTTTATTGTTGATGGATAAGTTTATAGAGTTCAGCAGAATAGTCACGCATATGTTTTGGTGTTTCAGAATCTCATATCCTATTTTAAATTTTTAGGAAGGAAACCAACTAAAACTTCTGCTTAAACATTGGTGGAAATAATTTCAATGCAGGCGAGAAAAATTGTCGCAATTTGCGAGTTGAGATTTTGGCTGCTTTTTAAAAAATTACAATAGGAAATGAGACTTGAAACGTGGCAATGTAGAAATAACTATTTTGCTTCACTCTATTCAATATGAGGAAATAATATACTGAACGAATTTGAATGCACAGGTTTAACAGCGTCGGACTGTCCGTCCGGAAATCCTGGAGTCTTGTTACGAGTTAGACACTGGAACAAGACTTCTGCGTATAAATTACGAGACAGTCTGATTTGGTTGACAAGGAAGTCTCGCGGATCAAATATAACAAGGATCCTCATAGTGGTAACAGGGTATTTTTTGTCAGTGCAAGTGTGATAAAATTTAAATGCGTTAGAAATGAATCTGCTTGCCGCGCCAATAGTTAAATGTTCTCGGTTATCACGCGAGGTTCGGAACTTAAATTAGCACTTGATTTCCACCAACCAAGATTACGGTTTAAAACCTAGCTGAGCCTAGCGCGGGCATAATGCTGAAGTTGCCTGCAGCAGTGCCATGATTGGCCCGCGCCTCATGACATTCGTGGTGGATTTGAAATCGGCGCGAAAAGTCCTCTAATTACAGTGTAATTACATTCATTCAAGCGGTAGAGGTCTATTAATTGCGGGAGTTTAAAAATAAGACATACGTGCACGTTCAGAACTGATACCACGTGTTAGATAGAAGCGCACACGAAATGGAGGAGGGTGAAGAATAGGTTCAGCGATAGGGTGAAATGGGTAGTGAACAAAAACGACCAGAGATTTCATTGAAAGCCAAAACTAAGTAGTGTATTTAAGTCTCCCGTGAATGGATCTCTTTTGCGCAATACATTTCTTACTCGGCATGATCTAGCTTCAGCTGTGTCTTTTTACCGCCTGGTCCTAAATTTTTGATCAACAAATTCGGCCAAAACCAGCCTCCAATCCTGATATCCAATCCACACATCCACAAAAACATCTCTACGCCCTTCAACATACAAATTTTTTTACATGGATCGAGTGAACTACATTTTGTAATTAGGAACTACAATTTCAGGCTCAATTTAAAACAAAATATGTACCATTGTTTTCGTTTTAGACGTATGTGTTATTACAAACGAGGTGTAAATTGTAGTTCCTAATTGCAAGTTGTGATCAAAATGTGGACGAGCTTCTTTTAAATAAATGCACGAAATTCCCTCTTCCCTGACTCCATCGACATGGGATGCGCCCACTGTTCGTCGGGGCGACGCTTGTTTGGCTAAAAATTTGATTATGAGTCCACGCCATGGTCGGGGCCTTGTTATTGCAGCCGGGGTGGGGGATGAGGGATGAGGCGCTTAATCTGCTTACGTCAATAAATTACGTCAGCGTTTTGTTTGTCTCAACCGAGCCGACTTACCCTCAACGTCAACATTCCTCGCAAGACGGGGCCGGAGCATCCCCTGGTCGGTCCTGTCCCTGCCTCATGTCCTGTCTCTTTCTCTGTCCCTGTGTCCGTCCCTGTCTCTATCTCTGTCCCTCCCGCGAGGGACGCTGTGGCCGTCGACGCGTCCCGATAAATTGTTGACAATGCCGATGAGCACACAACGCGACTCGAGACATATTTTCCGACTAATTTGTTGTCTTATTGGCGCGGCTAGGTATTGCCCGTCCGCTGTGTTGCCCGGCCGTGTTAAGGGGATTTCGAATCTGCCCCTTCATAAGACATGTTATGCAACGTGCTGAGCGATGACTGGTGGACGATGATGACTTCTACTTGTGCGCGTGACCATGCGGGTATCATGTAAAATCCTGCTCAAGCTGTAATTTAAAGGCGCTTTAAATAAGAGTACGGCAAATTTTATCTGAATAATGGTAAATTCTATTATTTTTTGCTTTCTTTTGAAATCAAGGTTTAGACTCTTGAATTGGCAAGAAAAAATAATTACCTTGTTTTGATCGGGTTTTTGCTTGAATCGAGAGCCAAGCCTCTTAATTTATGCGGATTGTCTTTTGATTCGAACAAAAATCCGATTTAATCAAAGGTGTTTTTAACTGTCAATTTGTTTGAAGAATCTAGTCACTTTAGGACACACAGACTTTTAAGACACTGGACCCATGAAACATTTTTTTCTAGTGAGGTCTACTAGATTTTTGACACAGTAATACTGGAGGGTATAGATAACTGGACATCTGATATCATTTACCACACATTTGGTGAATGCGATTAGAGTTTACCACACAATTATTTTTTCAGTGGACGGGACAGCTCGATATAAACTAACAGAATGCACGTAGACACCGCACATCCACATGAAAATTTCGCAGCGTCAAAAATTACTTCCGCGCAGAGGCGGATCCAGCAATTTGACAACACCGAATTCCTCCATTTAAACCTATGCTAAACTATCGATTCTTGCCAGAGCACCTGGCCCCTCCAAGAATCGATACATTTCCATAGGTTCAAACGGAGGAAATCCGGTGTTGCCAAATTGCTGGATCCGCCAATGCCTTTCGACTTGAACTTTCGACAAGAGTATACTCGCTAGCTCGTAAGTGCACATTCCTTGATACTATACCTTGTTAACCCGTCCGAACCTTTTTTTGGACTCGAGCCATAAACACTACCGTTTCATCCTGTACATCTCCTTACGCTCTCCGCTCACAGACTCCGAGACTCGCAGCATTCCCGAAGAAACCGTCGATTCGGGAGAGGAGACTCGAATCAACAGGGAATAAAAAGGAAACGTGACAAAAGGCAGATATCGGGGGTTACGCAGCTCCACTCATATAAGAAGCCAGTCACCGATATCTATCCTCAACGGAAGGTTTCGTCGGAGCCTTAATCCGGGTTCGTTTTGCGTTAGCATGGTTTTAGGTGAGTGTTTACTCGAGAGGAGTCAGGACGCGGCCCGTAATCCGAATTTCATTCAGGAAATCCTCGAGGTTCGTCCTCGGGGATGATCGAGCGAGGTGGTAACTGATATTTTATTGATCGTAAACCGTGTTTTATTGATCCTCCTTGGTGAATAGGTCTCTTTTGAGGAATAGTCCCGTCATCACCCTAATTTCTAAAGGCTTCATTTGAATATTTTTGAATAATGATTGAACCGTTTTAGACATGCGTGGTAAATTCAAAAGATTAGCGGATCTGGCTTGTATTGAACCAGGTTCATGTTAGTACATTCCAGATTGTTCTTCCCCTTTGAAAGCACGAAGCATTGACGAGGTGTCGATATAAAGATTGTCACCTTCGCTAAGCATGACGTGCGTACTGAGGGAGATTCTAATCTTCTTGGAGTCGGATATCTCATGTTGAACGAGAAACCTGCCTCTCGAAATAGCGGTGCAAGGGAATTTTGTGATGAAAATGACGTTGGAAAGGTTCTAATTACAAAATGACGGAAGAAAAACTCATAACCTGAGTGAACGAGGATGAAATTTTGAGAATCCTAAAAAACCAGAACTTGCAAAGGTTGGTTGGGAACACAGCCAAAGACTGTGTGTTGGTGGTTATTTCGTCGTCTCGGATAATCTGTAAACTACGTTACAGTGGTTGCATGAAAACAACTAGGATCGTCTGGTCGCCTCTCAATTTGCAATTAATTTGTCCTGTTTTTTACTGCTGAACATGAACATGTGACGGCTCAAATCGTCCTGACTTATCAGGATTTTCAAAATTTCATTCTCGTTTACCGATGTTTTTTGTTTTTATTCTGTAATGTTCCTATTTTCGGGATTTGTAAGTCGAGAATTTTCGTTATAATTACAGAGAGATAATGCGTTTGATATCTTGCGCTAAAACAATTATGTACATTAAACATACTGCTATAGCAAACTCGCCGTCTATACAAATGAGAATGCGACCGTAACTGTTCGATTCGAAATTTAAAAAAAAATATTGGGAGAGGTGAAAGAAAATGGCGGGAGTTCCGATATTTGGATTTTCGTTCCACGTAATTCAGCAGCTCCTCCCAGGATGCAAAACAAATGCTAAATAGCGCGACCGGTGGATTCCAACAAGCCAGAGAGAGGTTAATCTCGAGTCGAGAGGCGATGTTCAAATGTGATGACCTCTTTTCTTGATTTTCTTTATTCTCTTCTCCCTTCCTCCTTACTGCCCTATAGAGGGTTGAAAGCCAACCTTGTTTTTAGGTAAGTCATATCCTGAGGGAAATTCTAAACTGCAAAAGCACCAGATCATGAGAAACTATTGGCATTTTGGGATTTGTGGCACCCTTGACCCCTACATACACTACACAGCCCCAACGATCGCTGAAGCGAAGCCGAATCCACCCCAGCACCCCACAAAAGTTGTTTATTCCAAGTCGACACCTAGTTCGAAGATCGACGGCGAGATGGCGCTAGCGAATGTCGCGATTAATCTTGCTCAGGCGGTGGCGCGGGTTGCAGAACCGGCGCGGCGCGGAGCCCGGCAATTTTTAAGCTGCGTTTAAATCGGGAGCCGTTTGGCTTTTTATTTTAGTTGTATCGGCGTGTCGGCATGATTGATCGGCGGGTGTCGGCCGCTTATTGATTCAAATGACTTTCATTTTTGACTCGGTCGCGCATTGTTGCCAAAATAACTCCGAAACAAGTTTCGATGATTATATTCGAGCGGATTTTCGGGTTGAGTGTGGCAAACCTGAGCCCGGGGATTTGTTGAGCTGTGATTGACGCTGATTTAAAAATCATCCATCCCTCAGCCCCTCCTTCAACCCTCACTCTGTGGAACTTGAGGATAATGCGCTCGCGTTCGTAGGTACCTGTTCAGCTTTGGATAATGATTTTCTCCCTTACGATACCCTTTGCCAGCTGCAATTTGACAGACGAAAAATTGTGTCACCAAAAGGCGCGCCGCTTGGTTGTCAGCTTTGGTTGCAGAATTGTGATTAGAATTTTTAAGCTGCTACTTCAGCACTTTGGGGAACGATTCAATGGCTGGTCGATCAATTGATAATTTCTGGATTTTAGGACATTTCTCTAGAATTTCCGAGCATCACTTCACGCTGTGGTACGTCACATTTTTGTGCACCAATTTGACCGAGAGACATATTGTAATATCTTTAAAATTTCTTCCCGAAAGAATCTCGCAAATCGAGAAACATTCGAACATTTTCCCACGTCTTCTTAATAAAGTCAAGCATCCAAGAAGATGAAACGTATAGGTGACGAAAAAATGTTTAAACTGCATAAAGCATAGACGGCGTAAGTCCGCAACTCATTATCACGTTTGCGGTGTCTGGAAATCTCCACCTCTATGTTTAAGTAGAACAAATTGAGATCACTCCTTGAAGTGTATGCAGAATTTTCTTCGCATAGAGAAGAAAAATTAAGGCAATTTTAAAGAATTGCCGTTGAGTAGTTTTCCGTTTTAAAAATAAAGTATGACAGGAAGTCAGCCGAACAAACCGAGTTATGTGATTGCCGACCTCCACCGTTCATTCTTTATCCAAGGCTAGGTTCTAAGAAATTAATTCCTGGCAAATTTAAAGCACCGGCTCCAAAAATGTCATCTGTTATGCTTCATCAAGTTAAGATTTCGTGGAATACTGAATCATTCCCAGAAAACCTGATTGCACAGGATAAATACAATGTTTCACAAAACCCTATCGGAATTGGGAATAATAGATGGTATTTTCGAGTTCAGCGCCAAAAAAAGTAATTCTTGGCTTTTTCTTTAAGTAGACCTGCATAATCTAAGCTCGTTATTTCAGGTGAGTCCAGCCGCTCCCAACTTTGCTGGAAACTCAGGATTTCACAACAGTGATAAGAGTCGTATTAGGCTCTACGAGAGGAGATTTTCGACTTGAGCATCATCTGCACGGTTGAGACATGATGACGAACAAGAACACCTCTTGCACATGAGAGTCTTCTGAGGAGGAGTAAATATGCGAGCATCATCCCTCATTACTCCGCAAATGAGACGATAAATTTACGGACTGTGCAGGGCTCATTACTTGGAGGAGGGACTGGTATGCAAGTGGTGTCCCTGATGCCTCTGTCCCTGTCTCAGATGCGTCCCTGGTTGCCGCATCAGACTCTCACTCGTGGAAGATTGGACTACATTTTGCAATTTGGAACTATAAATTCTAGCCCGGTTTAAAAACAACGTATGTACCATTAGTTTCCCTACGCTAATAAGTGTTTTCACAGAAGAGCCAGAATTTTTAGTTCTAAATTGCAAAATGCAGTCGATATGCAATTCAAAGAGCCAGCAGATGCAATTTAATCGCTCAGTTCGATAACGCCCCATCTCTAGGAGATAACATTTTTCAGGAGACGATAAAAACTGCGTGGCAGATAGAAAAGGAGTGTTTCCACGCAAAAAAATGAACATCGGAAAAACCCCGACTTGGGTCGTTTTCGAACTAAGTGATACAATGCGGGAATTTCTGTTTTTATATGTGGGGACTCATGCGTATAATTAGTGGTATTGGTGTAACATGATACTCGAATTACTTACGGACAACAAGAGGAAACATTTCTAAAGGTGTAATGCTTGAGTTGAATGAACTCACCTGAAACAAACAAGAATATTCGGTCAAAGTATGCTGGAAGAAACAATATCGAAATTGATCATTATAGTGCATTTTTAATGGTATACTAAAAAGAAATGTTCACTGGAAAAAAATCACGTTGGATATAGAGTCCACACTCTTAAAAACATCGACAAGAAAAATACTCTTGATTCGATTGGATTTTTGCTTAAATCAAGAACCAAGCCTCTTAATTTGAGCGGAATTCCTTTCGATTTCAGTAAAAATCTGATTGAATCAAGAGTATTTTTTCTTGTCAATGTTTTCAAGAATCTGGACTCTAGATCCAATGTGTTTTTTTTTCCAGTGTTGCAATTAGGAACTGCAATGTTTGCCTCATCTGTGAAAGCACGTATCTGCCAAGGGAAACTAATAGCACATAGGGTATTTCTAAAATAAGATGTAAATGGACGGAGTTAAACAGAAAGGAATTAAGCCACATCGGGATCGAACCGAGAAAAAGAGGTTTAAAGTTTGGCTTCCGCATAAGACTCAATGTAAACAATAAACTTCAAGTTCAATTTCTGCAAAATTTGCTCCGACAAAAACTTTGAATATTTGGCGATAGATAGTAGAGCAGTGGTTGAGTTCAAAACCCGTTCATAATTCAATTTTTTCCAAAATGTGAGTTGGTTCCTCTCTGCTTAACTCAGTCTTAATATGAGTTCCTATTGCAAATTAGTCGAATTCGCAGCCCTGGCAACGCCGAGCGACGAGGTCCGGGCGCAGGTGGATGGATGCGGACGACTCTCGCGGTGGAGGGTGCAGGATGCAGGGGTCGCACTCGAGTCACGCGGGCGGCGGGCGCGCGCCTTTGCCGCGTCGCGTCGCTGCCTTTGCGTGAATAATCGCCACTCCAAGGGAGCGGGGCCTTTGCCTTTGCACGTCGACGTTGGCTCGTAACTCGTAAATCAACTCGACGACGCGCCGCGCCGCCAGCGAGTACTCGAGAACAGTGTAAACACCCCCGATAGTATTTGATTCTGCCCCCTGCCCTGGCTTCCTACGCTGCCGTGCTAAGGGAAAACGTCGTGCGAGCCCACAGACGTTGCCGAGTTTCCTTCGATAAAAACCTAATTTACTGGGAAAATTGTGAGTGTTTTTTCCCCCAAAATTTTTCGTCGATTTTGCGCCCAATTTAATCTAAAATATCTGAAAATTTCAAAGAAAAATGTACATGAATGTCGTCAAAAATACGTGTTTTATCGAGGGAAATTTGGCAACCCTCGAATTTTCATACGGCGTTCTTCCTTAGCATAGCAGTGCGCGTCTCTGCTGCCCGCAATCGGAGCGTTGCTCTCGCGTTTTTACGATGGTTGTGGGGTGCGTTGCTCCTGGTGCACCTGCGGAGAGGAGGGGAGTCGGGTTTCGAGGAACGGTGCCCCCACTCCATGTCCGTCGAAAGTTCCGGGATTCGGAACTTTTTTGTTCCAATTTCTCCCACTCCATGGCCGTCAAAAGCTCCGGGACTCCTTTTAGATTTTTTTAAAAGTTCCGGAAAATGCAAAATATACGGGATATTTTGGGGATTCCAAAAGTTCCGGGAAAAATTCAGGAAAATCTCAAAAGTTCCGGAATGCGGAACTAGTTCCGGGATATATTTGGTCTTAATTTTTGTCAAAGTCGTCAAAGGTCTTAAATTTTGCGAATTTAATCTTTAAAATGGTACTGCTAGGAAAACTGAGTACTAGGATATCCTTGGTTTCTAAATTGAACAGTTTTTGGAGAAAATATGACAAAATACCTAATCTGCTTAAATACATGTGTTTAAATGGAAAATGCCACCAGATGACGTCATAAGGCGGCACATTTTCTCACTTTTAAATCTATTTTTCTCCAATATCCCATGTCAGAAAAGCATTATGAAAAATACTGCGAACTCAGCTCATTAGGCAGTCTCAGATGAAGCAATAAAAAATGTGCATACAAATTATCCATTATAATAGTCTTCTCGTGCGTACAGAGAGTTTCTACGGCGCGGTCTCTCTTCTCACCAAACCTTTCGTGACTCGCACAGAGCTTTTACTGAAAGTTTCAGACCTTTTATACACTCTCATACAAGTTTAAAATGCGTGGAAAAAAATATAAAAACAATCAGACCTATCCTGCTGTCTATTAAAAATTGAAAACGCGCAAGTACTTACAATAACTTCCTGCCTCTGTGCGAGACCACGAGAGCCAGTGGCGTGGCGTGAATTGCGATACATCGATTGTTATGCCATTTAAACCTATGGTGAAGAATCGATTATTAAGGTGTTCGCTGCGAGCATTCTGTTTATCGATCCTTTTCCATAGGTTTAAATGGCATAACAATCGATACATCGCAATTCACGCCACGCCACTGACTAGAGCAACTTACTCAAGGAAGAAAAAAACCCAATTCGTTCCGAACTCCCGTGATTCTAGTCTAGAGGTGAGTATTCCCGGAGGAACCCGACGCCAGACCCGCGCCTTCCGACCCTCGGTCAGCAAACCCCACACAACCTTGCCCCGGTGTTTGCGGACATTCCACCCCCCGTATTTTTCCACGAGCACTCCATGGCCACTTAAATTCGGGGATGTGGGGGAAAGGGCCATTTCGCTCCCGTCCCGACTGGAAAGGGTCATAGCTCGCTAATGTTATTTCGTATCCAGGATCGTGCGGGACGTCAGGTTGTAAGTACGTTAACGTTCTATTTAGCTCCGGGGCGCGCTAAACGACCGCTAACCTGATCGCGGATCTCGGCGTTTAGGCCTCATAATTTTTCCGCGGGGGAGAGCGGGCAAGCGGGGGGTTCGAGGGCGGCGGTTAATGCTCAAATTGTTTTCGGGGAGCCCTCTCAAGAGCACATACAGCCTTTCTTAATGGCTTTTCTTGAGCGGGCGATCCCACGATAAATACCTTTTCTTTTACTTATGTAATTATTGAAGCCCGGTAATTTATATGAGAGTTAGCAGAAGTTGCCACTTTGTTTCGTCGTGTTTCCACGCAGGGGTTTTTGAGAATGTTAGAGGACCTTTCTCTGCTCATGCAGGGCTCGCAAAGGATTAGTCATTTAAACAAGTAACCCAGATGACGATTTAGGTAGGGATTGGTACCTTTACAATTTCAAAGCACTGATACGAAGTGTTAATTTCCTGCACGGAAAAAATGAAATTGCTGATTCAACAATTTGGTGGTTTAAAAAAGTGCACGAAATGTTTCAATGTAGATTTTAAAATAACAAAGTGCTAATTTAACCACCTCCGTGGTTAAATTAGCTTCCATTATTATACAATGTACATTTGGAACACGTCGGACACATTTTTAAGCCACCAAATTGTTGAATCAGCAATTTCATTTTTTCCGTGTGAATGATGTGGATGCCAAACTGAGATATAAAGACTACAACCTATCAAATCTAGTATGATGTTTTTAATTTTCATTTCACTGTAATTGTCAAAAGTTTTATTTTAAACTGTCGTAGATTTATGGTTACATATCTTCTTTCCTGAGCTGCTGGTTGATTATTGAAAGTTTTAAGCAACCCGATAAGACATTGAATTGCGATATATTTCATGGTTAAGATAGGGCTATAACTTGTCCTGTCAGGCTGACACAGTTTCGATAATCGGAGCGCTGATTTCCATGCTCGAAAATAGGCACGAGGACAAACATCACCACACTTTATTTGGTGACACGCCGTAAAAGCGCATTGTATCGGGGTTTAAATATTGCTTGTTCTAATTCCAAAACACCTTTGCTTTTTCTTTTTTTCCCCCTCTCAAAAACTGTTCATGGCAATACTCCTGTCAAAAAGATCCATTATGATCGCCCTTGGAAACAAACGAGGTTTTTTCTTGTTTTTTCTGTGTAAATAAATTTTTCATTAAATGTCAGGCACTGAACTCCATAATCACGCCTGCTCGTACATTGTTTGACCTCGAGCGACTCCCAAATCAATGCTGCCGTGTTACGGAACAACGCCGTATGAGCCTTCAGACGTTGCCAAATTTCCTTCGATAAAAACCAAGTTTACAGGGAAAATTGTGAATATTTTTTCCCAAAATTCTCAGACAATTTTGTACGCAATTCAATCTAAAATATCTGAAAATTTCAAAGAAAAATGTGCATGAATATCCTCAAAAATACATGTTTATCACGAAAAATTCGGCAACTCTCGAATGTTTATACGGCATTCTTCCTTAGCACGGCAGAATTGGTACGTCAGAATAAACCGGGTCATCCAAAAAACCGAGCCTCGTCCATAATCCGAAACAAAGATAAACACGGTTGACTGGTACTAACAGCAGTATATATACCAGTGCATATCTATTAGACGATGCTCAGTCTTACGCAGCTCGTTGGCATAAAATTTCCTCGTCTTTTTTCACATTTTTCGTCTCATTCTGTGTGGTGGTACAGTTCTTTTCCTTCAACCGGTGTTCAGTGTGTTCTCCGCACCAACTACGACCATGAAGCAGTTTTTTGCCGTCCTCCTACTTCTCGCACTTCTCTCCATCAACGTCAATGGCTTCAAAGTTGTGCTGATGCAAGCGAACCAAATATCGCAGATGTTTAAGGGAGGGTGCCTTGATTTACCAATAGGCTGGAGAAAAAAAGCAACTGCCGCTGCTAGTCTAGACGGAGTAGCCAAAGGATGGACCGAACTTAATTGTAAAGGGAATGAGATTCTTTTAAAAGGCGATGTAGAATTCAAAGGTGCTGACAAAGAAGCAATTGTTTCACTCAGTGACAACATTATCGTAAGCGGCGAGGCATCGGCATCGGCACCCCTCGAAGGGCATACCAAATAAGCAAGTGATTCACTCCGTGAAAAAAATCCGTGATGTCTCTTCGCGTAGGTATACTTTTCAATGAAACATGTTTGTTACATCAGTGCGGTGTATTGGCACTGCAAAGGGTTCACCTTCGACATCATCATTATTGTAGAGTCTCACATTGATACATCGTCACATTCAATAAATGGTATTTTTATGCTACAATCCTTGTTTTCAATCGTGATTTCACGACTTACAGCTTTCTAAAAAATCTACATTGAGAAGTACATGATTTGGTGAATGAGAGATCGTCTGCGGGAAAATATACTTGAGATTTTACTTATCTCGAAGGGAAATATTTTTAAAATGGAACATCAGACTTTACTTGAGGGGCAAGGCCCAAAAGTGCAGTTTTTGACCGAATTGAGATACTCATGAACTCGACTAAAACTAGTTCGAAAGTATGTTCTAAGAAAAATTCACAACTAAAATCCAACTGTAAAGCATTAAAAAGTCCGTTTAAACACCTTTTTCGCCATAAGTTTCCATGTAATTTTGAAACACGTATTCCTCGAAATGGCAAAAACTGCACTTTTGCGCCTTACTCTCCAAGCCCTTCAATTAAGTCGGTCAGCTACAAAAGGGCTTAAGAGCCAGACATAAACATGCAAACAAAACCAGTAAAAACTGCAAGAACCAACCCGTTTTAAATTGCAGATTAATTAATAATGTGATTAATTAATCAATTCAGCGCTTTAATATTTTAGAGCTCTGAGATTGACGAGGGATCAATTGAAACGGTTATTACTATTTTCATCGAATTTTCATTTTTAGCGCCCTTTTGTAGCTGACCGATTCAATGGTAGTTTCAGAATATTAGAGGACGATTCTTTAAATGTCAGGTAAAACATGTTCCGCGCAATTTTTTTAAAAATAAAATTCCCGTTAAAAAATCAAAAGCAGCTGGATTTTTCTCCATCGAAGTAAATTTCTGTTATATCGGCATGAAGGTTTTTTTAGTCGATTTTTTTTCTAATTTTTTTTTTGAGTCCTCGAGTACACCCGAAATCTCCTGACCGCAACGTGTCCCTAGCACCCGCCCTCTCCAAGGAAAAAAGCGCTAGGGGCTCTCCACTCTCCCCTAAAATTGTGGTCCTACACCAATTCGTTCCATGATATGGGCATCTCCGATTGTTATACGTCCATATCATCCAACAGCCCCGTGCTCTTTTATTTCTGTGACACTTTAAACAGCCACGACAACATGTTTTGTGTAAGGCTATAGTTATATCAATAATTTTAATATTCAGCCGCACCTCGATTTATAATATTTGTATTTCATATCAATAAACCGATGCATTTCTTTGCTGTGGTATCTGCGACTAACTCAACTGATCTGTCGTGACAGCGAAGAGAGCAGTAAGTGCATGCTGGGATGAACCTCGAGACACATAAAATTAGGAAAACAAGGGGGGGGGGGGAAACGGGGGNAAAAAAAAAAAAAAAAAAAAAAAAAAAAAAAAAAAAAAAAAAAAAGGACGTTTCGACTTAAAACTTGAGTTATTTTCAATCGGAAATGATACAATACAAATTTTAAAAAAACGATGAAAACCTGAACCCTACATGGTGGTGGCCGGGATCTGAGGAAAAAAAAAAAGAGGAAAAAAAATGAAAAAAAGGCTGTAGGGCTCAGGTTTTTCATCGTTTTTTAAAATTTGTATGGTAATATTTCCGGCTGAAAATGACTCAGTTTTGAGTCGAAACGTCTCAGTTTCTTTTTAGGAATTGTGTATTTTAGCCGTGTTTCCCGTTTTCCCCTGTTTTTCTACTGTTACCATTGTCTTGGGCTGCTCCATAAAAATGTTGTATCTATGTCACATAAAAGCATCCATGGCTCCAGTGGCGTGGCGTGAATTGCGATACATCGATTATTATTCCATTTAAACCTACGGTAAAGAATCGGTTATTAAGGTGTTCGCTGCGAACACCCTGTTTATCGATCCTTTTCCATAGGTTTAAATGGCATAACCATTGATATATCGCATATAACGCCACGCCACTGCATGGCTCATGCAGAAATGCACTTACTGTTCTCTTCGCGATCACGGCAGTGATTCTGGGATGAAAATCTTGAATGAGACCCGGCAGCTAAAGGACCTATCTAGAAGGCGGCTGATTCGTCGTTTGGCTAAGAGAAGGGCGTAACTACACTGAGAGATGAGCCCAGCGAAGCATTGAATTCTATGGACTACAGGGTTCATTGCAAAGTGTAGTTACGCCATTACGTCAGGAGGGCGGCTAATTGCGAGGAACGACAACCCGGTGGGCATCGAGAGAATCAATTTCAGCCCCGTTTTTCATCGCCGTTCTGATTTACGCGTCCCGAGCTTCTACCCCCGGTCGCGTCGCGTCGGTGGGGAATTTTCCCACCCCAGCGGGAAATTCGGGGGAATTTTGCAGGATAAATCACACGGCTGTAATGCACTGAGAAAAAACTATGGCTTATAAACCTATTAGAGGTAAATATGGAACACCACTAATAGTAGTACCTCTACATATAATAATAGCACATATACCTTAGTTATGGTCTCTGTACCTTAATTAGGTACAGAGACCTTAGTATGGTTCACAGACCGAGAATCATTAGTTTATTTACGACTATTATAGGTGTTCCATATTTACCACTAATAGGTTTATAAACCATAGCTTTTTCTCAGTGTGAAATCCTCATCGGTGGAAATATCACCGTGCACGCTACGGGCGGCCGGCTGTGACGCGACGTTGTCGCAATTAGTGGGAAATTCGAGTTTTGAACTAATTGTTGACGACGTCTAAGCGCCCCTTCATTTTGTCGATTATGCAATTATTGCTACACTTGAGCTGGAATTATTACACCAGGGTTATATCTTCCTACATCAAGAAAAATTTACATTGGTAACGATTGGATAATATCCAATAGATATTTCCTACAAGTGACCTTGGTCTCCGACGCTTTAAGATCTGATTTTAATGACAAGAATGAAATCAGCCTGTAAAATTTTCTAGGATTTTCCTTAAAAATTAAAGGAAAAATATTCTCTGTGTAGTCAGCGAGTTCTACTGAGGAATTTGGATTTAGACATTCAGCAGAATGGAATAGTGGAGTAATCACAATACAACTTTCATAGAATGACTTTACAACTGAAAGCATATGGATAATTTATAATTATTAGCGAATTTACTTCCTGACATCCTCGCAACTGGATCTCAGATAGGGGAAGGCAAGGAGAATGTTGGAAGGAGGCAAATATAGGCTGGACTTCAAAAAACTCCTTAGATTCAAAATTTGACTGATTTTTGCCTGAATCTTCAAAAGAAAAAAAAAGAGAGAAATTTTCAGGCAAAACCGCTCGATAGTCTCTTAGTGAAAACATTTCTGTCGAAAATTTGGCAACGTACGTACGTAGTTGCGTTCTTTTGTCTAGAAAACGACGAATTTTCAGTTTGAGTCTAATTGTTCGTGTATAATATCACACTCACGCCATACATCTTATACGTCTCAACGCCCCACCAATTTCATGGCAATTAGGAAATGATGAGGGGACCAGTAGGAGACCCCCATCCACCCGAAGGCTTTAATCAAAGACCTAGCCCGATCGACAAATCAAACGCCACCGGGTCCGTTTACCGGGGGCCCCGATCCGACGAAATTGGAAAGTTTTAATTCACGACGGCGATATTTTTTTTTCCACGGGGCCTTTGAGCGGAAATTAATCGCCGGGAGCAGCCGACGACCAGACCCGCGGAAAACAAGCACCGCAGATGCTGTCAGCGGGTGGAAATTGACGGGAATGGCGATTATTAAAGTCCGTAATGTTCTCGGGCGGCGCCTCCAAATCCGGCGCGGAATCCCGTGATATGCACTGATTTTTGGGTCGATATTAGGGAAATTTGGCATCGCTGCTGGCTCTAACGACGTGGCAAGAGGTGGCCGGGAGAGTTAAGACATCAGCCCCCGCGGGGGGCCGCGGGCCGGCGGGTCAAGCGGCTACAAGTGCAGCAAACAAAGCAATAACGTATCAGTGGCGTGGTGTGAATTGCGATGTATCGATTGTTCTGCCATTTAAACCTATGGCAAAGAATCGATTATTAAGGTGTTAGCTGTGAACACCCTGTGTATCGATTCTTTTCCATAGGTTTAAATGGCATAACAATCGATATATCGCAAAGCACGCCACGCCACTATAACGTATTGTTGTTGCAGAAAGGACGGATAGCCTCGTCGGGTTGAACCGTCACAACAGGGATTTTTCATTAAAAAGGAGCATAGATCATCCATTGCACAGATTGCATCGATTTTTGCGGACTATTTCAGACTTAAGGTTATAAATTAAGGAAATATATAAGTAAAAAGAAAAACCTTACAAGATTTTGAAAAACCGCGGTTCTCGCGTGTTCGAAGAAGATTCAGACGGGAAACTAAAGTAAGAGCTGAATTTCTAGGATAACTTGCCTATCAAAGATTTATCATGTCCACTGAGATGAACTTTCTGACTTTGATTCCCAATAAATACTGATTGGCATATTTTTGCCGAATAATAGGGGGAAATTACTATTATGCGAAATGGCTGTACCAACAATTTGAGTCCGAAAGTAACAAAATTAATACAGTTTTCAGGGTCATAATTTTAACTTAATGATTTTACGGGTAAGTTCGAACCTCTGCAAAATAACATATGGATTGTTAAATTTCAAAACGACATGATTACGCCCATTTCTAGATACTTAAAATTTCCTCACAAATGATGATTTGTTGGAAGAAGAAAGAATGTTATGGCTTCGAATTTAAAGATTGGAGTAAAATTCAATGCTCACTTGTTCCTCACCTGAAAAACTAATTATGTGCAGAAATTTTAAGCTCGTGGGTCGCCGTTAGTTAGGCTATTTTCTACCTCCTACCTCCTTTGCCCATCGCAACCACCCGCCTACACCAATAGGATCCCTATGCGTCCTTTCTGTCCTCTTTGTCCATCGCTTTGTCTACCAATTTCAACAATCAGCCCACAGGTTCTTGCACTCTTTCTCACGAGAAAAGTCCCCCACAAACTTCGCCTGAAAAATTTGCGACAAACCATGCGATTTCTCTCCCTTCCTTATCCGGCGGAAAACTAGATCCGCGTCTTTCGCCGACAGAAAAAGTGCGAGAATAGCCCATTAAGAGCTCAACACACGTCTGAATTCCAAATTATGCGCGGGTGGATATTGCACCCGAGCGGGGCGACCGGAAGCGCCGCACACGACCGAGGAAAATTGAAAATCAGAATTAAAATTTATGACAAGGAGCTCTCCTCCTAATATCACGAGACCGCGTCCCCTTATCGCCGCGTCTGCCGAAATGCGCTCACCTGCACTCATTTTCGCTCGAAATTGAAAATTAATGAATATAAATGCTTAAAAAAACCGCCGAGGATTAGGCGGGAGCGATTCCTTGGTGCAAGTTAATTAAAGCGCGTGACAGCCCATAACTGTTCGGAAAAAAGATTTCTCCGACCCGCACCCCTCCCCGGCCGTTGAATGCAGATGAGGTGAAAATGTTGAACATTTTTAATTACAACTTTTTTTTTGTATTTAATTAATGATGCTTTTGTGGCGTCGCGGTGAGGTCCGCTTCCAAGGATCCGCTCCTCGCCCTTCTTCGAGGCGTAATTAATGGCGAAACTTGTCAAAAACACGGGGGCGGCCCGAGGGTGAATTAGAAACAGGTGAGCGCGCGGGGTGGTGGGGAGGGGGCGCTTCGGACCCCCAGCGCATCGCAAGTACAGGCTTACACACGTTGGAAAAATCCGCGCCGGAATTAATCATTTTCTGATAAGCAATGATTAATTTTCCCGGAAATACTTTGCGTATCTACAAGGCTTTCGAAAATCTAACCCCTTCCTCCTCGGAGTCGCTGATAAAAACGCAGCCGTGTTTATTACCGCGGGGGATCCGAGCTCGACGTTGCTGAATGAGCGATGTACAGTGGATCGAGTCAATAGGAGAGTTCGGACAAAATTTGGAAACTTTGAATGCTTTTAACTCCGTTTATACCAAATTTTGAGGTTCTAAAAGTGGTTCCATTGGTTTTCTCG
The DNA here is from genome assembly GCF_001854935.1 of Bemisia tabaci. NCBI lineage: Eukaryota > Metazoa > Arthropoda > Insecta > Hemiptera > Aleyrodidae > Bemisia > Bemisia tabaci. Next base: position 2,192,010 of record NW_017566682.1, read on the forward strand.
TGAAATAGTCCTCTAGAAGCTCCCCTCAAAATTTAAAATATGACGAAATAAACATCAAAATTTTCAGTTTTAGTCCAAAATTTTATGTCGATCCACTGTGCGACGTTTGGGGGAGAGGGCTCAATCAGGGATCTCTGTGAGAACTTTCTTATCCCTGGGAACGGATGCTTTCCAAGAAGCAGAACAACAGGACTATCAACAACTTAAGGCCCACACTCTGTGATGCTCAAATGGAAATAAAGTTTGCACATCTTTTCCATTTGTAATTTTTCGGGTTCACTCTTGGAGCCGTATTCAGATTTGCCCCTCGAAAGCACCATTCCTTAGGCCCTGTGTAAGATGCAGCGAAAAACAATTATTTTTTTGTTATTATAATGTGGGGCGTGGAAAATGTGTGTCTTAATCCATGTAATTTTTTTTTTTTTTTTTTTTTTTTTTTTTTTTTTAGGTACCATTATTTTTTTCAAATGTTTATCTCACTCACTCACTGGTAATAATGAAGTCTACGCCTCTAAGCGCAAATTTTGCGTATGAGGACCTTATCAAATAATTCATGATAGTTTGGATTGTTACTGAAGGAGGTTTGAGCGAAGCTTTAATTATGTAGTATCATAATTGGAACAACTTTTACAAATTTCGAGTAAAATTCAACCGAAAGAATTGAAATGATTTTGGAAATGGGCCCGTAGAGGGGATTCCAATGATTTTTCACGGCAAAAAGTAAGGAAATAGAGGAGAGAGTTTCATGATTTGAACAAACTTTTGATTTATTTTTTTTATAAATATTTAAAAATAGGGTAGTGTGTTTAGATAATTTGTTCTTGTGGGCGTATCGACGCAGTTTCCTTTTCGACAGCCTCAGAATACATCATTGAGACTTATGCGTCAAACCTGTATCCTCTTAAAGTATTACCCAAGAGAAATCCCAAAAAAACTAATCATGATAGAGGTTGCAAGTAAGTTGGTCGCCTCAATTCGAGCTGAAGACTATTGATCTATCCCCAGTTTGTTTGAACGGGCGTAAAGGCTCGTCCTCTCTGACCGATGGGGGTAAAAAAACAGCCTTCCATCCAATTAAAAAGGGAATCAAAGAGCCAAGGGACTGACGGAGGGTTAAAAAAAGCGTTGTTTGCACAAAAAGCCATCAGGCTGAATTTGGGAAGATAAATACGGGGGTCCAGCTTGACCGGCGACGGAGGAAAGGCGGAGAAATGCACTGACATTGAGCGGTTCGTGGATGAGATGAAGAAAACGAACGAAAGCTGCTGTGCTCAGCAAAAAGACACATAGATGCATAGGATTCCAGTCGGTGATACGCGGTTCTATCTAAGCAGGATAGGAAGGCAATTGGTATATGTTTCACTGTCGTGAATTACCTACTCGGCCAGATGAAGGCGTTTTATATTTTTGACGTGTAAACTGAAAGGTCACCATTGAAAAAACTCGATCTTTGGACTGCATCTTGCAATAAAGAACTTGGCTCATTCGTGACAGCACCTATCTACGTAGGAAAACTAATGACACATTTTGTTGTTTATATAAATGTGCCAGAAATAGTAATTTTTCATTGCAAAATGTGGTCATTATGGTCGTGAATTGCGCACTGGCTAAATGAAGGCGTCCTAAACTATGGATAAACCTTCATTAGTAGCTCATTGGATGACCCTAATAGATAAATGGATTGCATTTTGCAAATTGGAACAAAGAACATTCAAAAAAAATGTTGCCAGGATTGTGCAACTTACATTCTTTGCGATAATGTTACTGAAATCATGCAAAATATAAAATTTACAGAGGTAATTTTCGCCTTGAATTTACGGTTGTTTGGTAATAAAGATAACGTGTTTAGGCTATCGGTCTATATTTGCAAGGTGAAAAGGTTGCGCGATCTTAATGCGACATTGGAATACTCTTGGTTTCTTTTTGCAAAATGCTATCCAAAGCATCTCTTGCAACAAAGCTTTTTTGTCGATCCAAGCGATGCGACAAACTTTAAATAAAGTTTCAATGATCACTTTGCTGTCCAATCGACTATAATCCTCACTCAATAACTTATACTTACTTCAGTAATAAGTACAAAAACCTGGAGCTCTTGGTAGATACAGAAAATCTGAGACACGGGCACGAGGGGGATTATCAGGATTCGTACACGTTAGAAAGGCAAGAAGACTTAGAGGGATTCTCAGGGGTTTAGGAAAAACAGGGAAGGGGGGAGGGGTGTAAAAGAATGAGCTACCTTTTGGGGTCGCGGAGAGCGTATTTAATAATTTTTTCCTGGAAAGCGTCCAATAAATTAGACAACTCCAATTTTTGTAGCGAGGTTCAAACTTCGTCGATTCATTTTGTTACAACTTTGTCAAGAGTTTGAATCGCCGGCGAAGCTTTTTATTATTTGATCCCAGATTGAAGTGAACAGGTGGATGCTCAGGGTTCGCGCGCATTACCCGCTGAGAACTTTCATCAAAAAACAAATTAAGCCCAGAACTTCGCCGTGTTGTCCATTTATATTTTTAGTTTGTGAATCGTGTTTGAGTGTCCGGGCTTGAACAAAAACTCATCTCGTGTCTCTTGTCATTCAAGCGGTTCGATATTTGTTTTTGGAGTCAAGAGGGTATACAAAGAGGTTTTGGAAGACATGAAATAGTAGAGATCGAAGCCATTGACGGAACTCGACAAAAATATCCGACGCGAAAAATTTCCCTTTCGTTGGGGGTCGTCCATAAAATACGTAACGCTTTAGAGGGANGGGGGGGGGGGGGCTGAGCCTGCGTTATAGGCGAGTTAAGGAGTCCAGGACTGCGTTACGTGACACTGCGATAAAAAAATCGATGCAAAATGGCGATTCCTCATCCGTAATTTATCACAAACTGGAAAAAAAAGTCCCTAGGATATTGAAACAAGACTCTTGAAAAATTTGACAGGAACAAATACTCGTGATTCAGTGATTCAGTCGGCTTTTTGCTTGAATCAAAAGGAAATCAGCTTAAATCAAGAGGTTTGGCTCTCGATTCAAGCAAAAATCAGACTGAATCAATAGTGTTTCTTCTTGTCAATTGTTTTAAGAGTCTCGACTCTGAATCCAAGATATTTCTTTTCCAAAGGCAATTTGCTGATAACTCACACGTGCTCGCTTCTCTCTCAATTGCAAGTTCATTTTGAACTTTTAAGATAGGTTAGACGCTTTTTGCATTAAATTTTGATGAAAAAACCTATATTATTTTGCTTTAACTCTGACTCTGTCAAGTGGTCCATTTGCAAGGATCGTCAGCCTGGGCGGAGAGGCTTCGAAATCAGTATTTTCGAATCGCATAATTACACCCTCATTAAATACCGAGGGAAAATTATATATCTACAGTAATTTCGAGGGAGAAACAAAAAACCTTCAGCTGCTTTCTCCTGACTAAAACAAAGAGGAAGAGAGGAACGCCCTGAACGAAAGGAGCAGGGATGATTTTAACCTGAAAGAAGTGCAAGTGTGACGCGTATGAAATCTTCAGATACCAATTCAGTGCTCACGCACCATACTTCCCTTTAATGCACGTTGTTTTATTAGAACCGTGAATCAAGTTTACTCCGGAATGAAGAATACCTTAGTCTTAGGAAGCCTCAGCCGTATTCTGGAAAAAAAACGTTTGAGCATTCGGACGTTGCCATATTCCTTCCGATAAAATACGAATTTTCTCGGAACTCTGCGGATTCCGCACTTTGATTTTTTTTTAAAGAATTTTTCTCTACCTTCGAGTCTGATGAATTTGAAATTTTACGAGGGAACATTCATATCCTTGCTCGGAAAGGAATTATCGTCTGGGGAACTTCGACAACGTTCGGATGTTCATACGATGTTCTTGCGAAGCACGACGGTGTAATTCAGCACTTGCTAGTTTAAGTATCTCCATTGATACCGGCTTCCACCTCTGCGCCTTTTTGTGCGTCATGGTTTCCTTCTTTTTATTGAGCAGTAGAATTCTCTTACTTTCCCCCTTTTTATCTCCTCTGCCTGCATAAAAAAGGCGAAAATGTTGAAAAGTAATAATACGGCCGTATTACCTCCCTCTCGCAACAGATACACGAACGCCTTTTTATACACTTTCAGACTGCTTTATGGGCGCATACATTTCTTTTGAAACCGACTTCGTCGGCCGGAATCGCACTCGAAGAAGATTAGCGGATGGTGTTTCCATCCGTACTTTAAAAGAAGCTAATTAAAGTTTTATTAGAAAATATGATACCTCCGCGACGAATGGATGCCTCGGATGAAAATGAAAAAAAATCACTTCTAAGTAGGGGGATGAACTGATAACGGCCAGGGTGTGACCGCTAAGTTTTATTGCAGTTATAAAACAATGTTTTGCTTCCTTTTAAAAAAATCAGTGGTCATAAAAAGTATAAGGGCTTGTTCAAAATGAGCTCTTACAATGAAATTTAGGTATCCTTTCTTAAAATTTAATGTTCCCTACCTCACTGGAAAAAAAAACACATTGGATCTAGAGTCCAGACTCTTGAAAACATTCACAAGAAAAAGTACTCCTGAGTTAATCAGATTTAAGCTCAAATCAAAAGGAAATACGCTCAAATTAAGAGGCTTGGTTCTTGATTTAAGCTTAAATCTTATTGAATCAAAAGTATTTTTCCATGTCGATGTTTTTAAGAGTCTGGACTCTAGATCCAGAGTGTTTTTTTCCGGTGCTTTTTTCTGTCTATTTAAGTATTTTGAGCATAAAAATATTGTTCACCAAACGTATACAGTGCGAAGTTTACGCCAGAGTAGCACTTGATGTTTGTGTAATGGGCATAGTTTTTCTTACCTATGGTACCTCTCAACACAAAAGAACGCATAAAGTATGTCAAATTTGTATATAAATACAGACAATAAATTGTCATGGAGAGAAATGTAAGTAAAAAGTACGTGAATATGTGATTTGCGTAACATACAGCATATCTTGGGAAAATTCTGATACGCACGAATGCACGTGTGCCTGAGTTTGAGATCAAGGTACAGAATAATTATTATACATTAGTTGATGAGGGTTAGGTTGATGTGACATTTATCACACCGTATAGCATCGTAGCCATAGTTTATTGAATGTGTGCACACCTTCGATTTCTATCTGATGTGCGCTTAAAGATCACAGGCTAAAATCCGGGCACATCTCGAAGTGCCCAAGAAATGTTAGGCAAATCCCGGACGGTATACTCATCCAAAAGATCTCGGTGTGCACTTTTCAGTGGCGAGGCGTGAATGACTGACTATCGGTTTTTCCCAATTTGACGCTGAGGTAAAGAATCGAGTATTAAGGTGTTCGTTGCGAGCTTGTTTATCGATCTTTTTCCATGCGTTTACGCATAGCGAATCAATCGATATATCGCAAAGCACGCCACGCCACTGCACCTCTATAATTCCTGAATTTCCGAGCAGTGAGTGCGACAGACCTTAGCGAGCCCTTGGATGAATTTCTGCAAATTTTGCATTCAAATAATTTTGAAGAAAAAGGAAACATTTGCTGAGTCAAAATTGCTGACAAAAAAACCAAAATCCATCCGGGAAGTCATCAACAATCTTGTATTCGTGCAAGTACACCAGTTGAAAGAACTGCTCACCTAAGAACACACGTATCACTCCCCGCATAGTCATTAATTGAATTGAGGAAGAAGGAAAAATGGGCTCAGGGGAGATTCTCAATTTTATTTTCTGTCTTTACACATTTTCCTCAATGGCTTGAACTTAAAAAATTGAGTAAGAGTAGAATTTCGATATTTCTTTGATTCAAAAAGCGACAAAACACAGCGTTCATGACGAAAAAGACTGGGCGAATTCCTGAATCTTGTGCGAAATTTCGATGTCAGTGCAGCTCCTCGCACAAATCATCAGACATTGAAAAATGCTTGCTAAACCGTTCTGACCATTCGGCAAGTATCAACAACTTCAGTATTCTCCTTTTCATAAATGAGACAAAATTTTCCCGAAAAATTGCAGGTAAAAGCACAATCCTGTTGATCAACATTCAATTTTTCAAACATCAAAATCATTTCACGCTCTGCCTCGTTGATTTGTTAAGTACTTTTGGTTTATTTTCGGAGGTAAAGAATTATTCGAAAGCTTTAACTGGAAATTACTCATATGTAAACAAACTTATTTCTTTTTCTCGACAGAGAAAATGCCTGAAAGATTGTTTTCGTCGGTTCTTGAAAAAGGAAGGGAAGATAGGCTTAAATTTTAAAAACCGATGTTTCACTTTTTTTCTAGTTCATAATACTTCATGTCAATAAACCGATTGATGCATTGGTCGGTTTGTTTTTTCGCAAAATAATGTCTCACGTAAAACACAGACATGGAAAAGATAATTAGGTGATAGGGCATGTGTTTAAGCCCACTTTACTGTAAATATGTTTCGTCAAAAACGAAAATTACACGGCTGAATTTTCACGAACGAATCACCTCACACAGAAGAAAATTTCTGAAATAGAGATAACAAAAATTGGTGTCAGGTGTGAGAGAGAGGGGGGCATACCTCTCAAATTTCCCAAGATTCCAAAACGGCCGACCGCCTCACGTCCAGGCGTCGAAATCCACTGAAAAAACCACTCAACTTAAATAACTTGAGCGAACGAGGATCGCACTCCGCACAAGTATCCAGAATCCACCGCACTGATAACAGTACCGTCACTCGAAACCGCGATCTCGGATCAAGGACCAAGAAGATCCAGGAACGTCCGACACTCGACTACCCCGATGACCCCTAGCGGCGCGGACCGATCACTCTCGCGCGGGAAGATCAACTGGTCCTCGGGTGGCCCGGCGGATCGCATCGCGGATGCTGCACGCGACCGGGGCGCCGCCGAGCGGAAGTCGCCGGAACCTGCCCACCCCAACCCCGTCGCGGGATATCGACCCGCCCCGCCGCGTTGCCCCATAACCTCTTAAAATCCGAGAAACACCCTCCTGCGCCCAACGCGAATCGTGATTACGGCAACGGCGCGACGGAACTTTCGGGCAGGTGAAATAATGCTCCCCGCTCGGATGCCGGGTAAGAATACAAGCTTCTTTATCAATTCACCGGTCCAATTTGCTAATGGCCGTAACAATGCCCGGCTTGAGGAGAGGTCCGACACTCTCTCCCCGCAATTTCGCTTCCCCCCTCCCCCACCCGCGCCGCGTCGTGCGAGGCAATGAATTTTAAAGTGATTACGCTATCAATAAGCAAAGCTCTAATTTCCTGGCGCTTAGGGGATCCATCTCCGCTCGGGTCGCACACTGGACCGTTTGAGATTCTGTTGTCGTTTTAAAAATTAACTCGGATCGCGGGACGCCGATATGGACTTCGTTGATAACTCCTCCAGGTATGAATAAGAGAAGCTTTCATCGGGCCGTTCCACAGTGTGTCAAAACCCCAATCTAGCTGCTCGAAACCTCTTCACGTCTCTTTTGTTATTCGGGTAACCACAAAAGTTTGCACAGGCATTAGTGTAAGCTCGAAGAGGGTTCACCTAAAATTTCAAAACTTAGTCATCAAAAGTTTCAAAATGGCGGCCACCTAAAAATCCTGTTCATCTCATGTAAAAATCTTGAAAATTTCAACTAATTTTTAGGCGCCATATGTGACCTGATAAACACCAATAATTAGTTAAATTTTGTTTATCGATCCAAAATACGTCTTGGGGGACGTCTTGGGCTTATGCATTCCACTTCAAAATGGTCGATTTCTCATTTGGCCTTTCAAAGAAATATGAATTTTCAATCGGATTTTTGCTTTCATCCAGAACCAGGCCTCTTCATTCGAGCGGATTTCATTTTGATTTAAGCAAAAATCCGATTGAGGCAAGAGTATTTTTTCTTGTTAGTGTTTTCAAGTGTCTGGACTCTAGATCCAAGCGACTTTTTTTTCATTGTTGAATTAGAAAGAACATAACAATAGTTAACTTTTTGCGATGACCGGAGTAGGTTCCCATGAATAACAGTTTCAAAATAACGGCCGTCATGATGGCGGGAAATTGGTATCTTGCAAGATGTTGACTACATTGCGCGTTCTCCTCATATTTTCTTGATTTTTCATAAAATTTAAATACATTTTCCTGAATTTGGCTACGAATGAATAGACACTAGTTTGACTTCACAAACCGACATTTATGGTGAACTGAATAAATAGTTTCACTTTTGAACGTGCTCAACTGCATATGGTTAAAAATGCTTGCGTGACAGACTTAGAATTTTCTGATCCATGATATCCCGACATTTTCCGGTTTTTACTGACGGTAGAGCCCCGCAATACTCATCTTAATTGAATCAGTAAGTTCGAAAACACACAAACTCGGGTTTTTTTTTCGATTTTCACTTTTTTACGGTTTAGTAAAACTAATAGATACGAGTAGAAGCATCTGTACGCAAAAGGAAATTTTGAACTTGCAATCAGAAAAGCTCGAAACAGCGACGGGAAAAGGGAAAAATCGAGGCATTTCATTGGAAATACCAATTTTTGGCCATTTCAAGGGGAACGGGTGACCATCCGATCTTGCGGTTTTCTTGTTTCGGTTCAATATACCTTGTACCAACAAGTTATATAAATATTCAAGCGTTATTCAGGTCAAAACATGTAAATTTTTCAGGGCAGACTATGAAAAATCAGTATCTGAAAGTTTGTGAGAACGAAAACACACCAACTCGGACATTTTTAAAAGCTTAATTCTCTGTCATCAAACATGATGTATCTATTTCAACTTGGTGCTTTACAAAGTCTCCAAGTACTTGTCCTTTGGCACCAAAAAGCTTTTTCTTAAACTAACTTCTTCGCCCGCTGCGCAGTTTTAGGTGTTTCCTGAACAATTTTTTTTTCCGAGTTGGTGTGTTTTCGAACTCACTGATTCAATTAAGAACGATTCAAAAACTCGGACAGAGTTTTATTGTTTCCAGAAAAAAAGAAAAGAACAGATGCAAAACGAATGGAAATATCGCGTCGATATTCTCCGTGATTTAATTGAAAACCATCGAGAAAATCCCAGGAAACTTTTCAGAAAACCTGTGAGTAGCTTTTCAAAAAGATGTCTTTAGAAATTAAACAGAAGTAAAGATGTGCAACGTTGCAATCGGAGATAAATACGCTTTATTTTTCGCGTGAGCGGTAAATATTCGAATTCATTCACGGCTGGTGCAACGAGATAACTATTCGACCACGGGTGTACCCATGTTGCCGCTAGCCGGATTGAAGGCGCGTCACACTGCGCAGATGATTCGACCGCGTTTCCTTTGCTTTCTTAACTTCCTTTCTTTCCTGGCCGGCGCGACACTAAAATCGCCGCAAAATTGAGACTCCGCTACGCCTCGTCGTTCTTGACTTTCTGCCCCGTTTTTACAAAAATTGAAAGCAAATTATGTATCTTGATCGCAACCATTCAGAAACTCAGATTGTATTTTATTTTTTCAGTTAAAAAAAGAAAAGAAAAGAAAAAAGAAGAAGAAACGAATGAAAATTTTGTATCGAAATATTCTGTGATTTTGTTTGAAATCGTTTAGGTATATTCCTGGAAGCTTTTCAGACGCCAGTGTTTAGCTTTTAAAAGAAACGAATTTATAATCGAACATGAGAGGCGGTGTACACCGTTACAATCTGAGATAATTACGGTCACTATTTTTGCCTATCAGCCCCGTTGACGTTTTAATTATACTTTAAGAAAAAATATACATCTGAAACTTAGACCGTGTTTAATTTCTTTTAGTTTAAAAGGAAATGATATGAGAAAAATTTTACGGGATGTCGACTATTTCATTGCAAATTTTTTTATGTATGCCTTATTTTTCTTGGAATTTTAAATACAATTTTCTAGATTAAGATCGCGAGTAAATTGACACTCGTTAGACCTCACGGACCAAAATCTTTGGTGCATGGAATCAAATGTTTTACTTTTGCGTATGCTACACTGCATGTGGGTTAAATTCGGAGTTTCCTGATCCGTGACCGATTTTCGTGATATTTTCCTGATGACATCAAAATTCCGGGTGTTTTCAGTTTTTTTTTTTTTTCTGACAGGAGACACAGTAATCTTGGTTGTTAACCGGCCGACTTGGATCAAACTTGTGTTAAGGGCTTTTTGGCACGAAGAGAAGGAATCTGATATCGGAATGCAAAAGTATTGCACTATTTTCAATATGGCAGCCGTAACAAGGCGGGAAGTTATCATCTCGGTTTCTTAAAAGAGCGAATCTAACGACAAAATGCAAAAATATTGCACTATTTTCAAGATGAGGCACTTTCCGCCATTTTGATGGCTGTCAGGTTAAAAATAGCACAATATTTTAGCATTTTAATGTCATATTCTTCCTTTTCGTGCCTAAAAACCTGGGGACACCAAGTGCTATCCAAGTCGGCCGGTTAACGACCAAGGTATCAATTTCTCGTTATCATGAACTTAAACTGGTCGTCATTATTAAACGGTAATACATGGCAACCTGCGATTAGCCCCCCCCCCCCCCACACACACACACACACACACCCACACACACACACACACACACACACACACACACACACACACACACACAAGAATAACTAGGTAGACGTACGTGAAAGATGTAAAAACTTGTACCCAATACCTGGAATAATCACTGCAAACTGCGCTTCGATATCTCGATCGAGTAACATGTCACAGTCGAATATAGACATTAAAATACCTTCAGAAATGAGTGACAATCGGGGCCTTCGTCCCCTCCCCCCAATATCACAAAAACGGTTCGTATATTCAATCTTAAATTTCAGTGCATTTATAGGCAGTATGGGGTTATCCAAAGGATGAAAACAAACTCAGAGGGGCCCAAAATCGGGCAATTTTGTGCAGGACTCTTCGTGTTCTTTTTCAAACATATTTTCGCGCGTACGAAAATGTTCGAAATATCGGTCCAAGAATGTTAAAAACGGGCAATAAATAATGTAGCCGATGCAAGCAGTCGGAAAATCGTGAAATTGAAAATCAGACATGGAAAGTCATGTCGTTATCTCTAGCAACGTGCCTCGGATGACCAGTCACAGGGTGGAATTTTTGAGTTATTTTCCTAAGCATATTTCCACATAGATGGAAATCGCACAGCGATTTAGTGAAAACGCAAAATACGTCACATCGTGTGTATCACCAAAATTTTGCGGTAAATACGCGTCTGTTCAGCGGTTTTTGAAAAGGAGTGAGAAGTTACGCGCTTTTCACCTGAATATAGCGGCATTTACGTACGTCATTAAATTGAGACGAAAGAAAAACTATGATTTTCCTTCATTTCCGCGTGATAAAGCAATCCTACTCCGGATTTTGAATATTGGCGCTTAATGTCTGTAATGACCAGTGTTGTCAATAAACAACTCAAGTTATCCGAAACAGTAAAAAAGTGCGGGGTTTTTTAAAACGGTGAGAGGTTACGTGTTTTACATCTCAATATCGCGAAAAATAAAGAGATTTTCCCAGCAATTTTGGATTACCTGAAAAATTACGCGTCTCTCCTCTGGGTAGCGGCAAATACGCAATTTAACCAACGGTATTTTATACAGGAGTGAAGAGCTACGCGTTTTTCATCTGAATATGGCGCAAAATACACGCTCGTTACAGCGGTTTTGTAAAATCATAAAAGCTATTATCTCATCTTAATATCGCGGCAAATACGCAATTTTGCCCAGCGGTTTAACCAAAACACAAAAGAGTACGTGTTTATAATCTGAGTATCACGGCATTCTAGGCGTCCGTAATCTAATACCGGCAAAAGCCAAGATCTGCCTTCATTTTCGCGTGATTCCACATACCAACTCCAAAGTTCGAATAGTTGCAAGCGTAGTTTCCACATTTAGAGATAGGACAACAGTTTTTCTTTTAGATGAACAGCTTTTATGGATTTTCTCATCATTTTGGGAATGCAAGCATAAATATTATGGCTATACATACCGATTAGCAGCTGGCGATCATGCACTCCTGAAACAGAGAAAATAACATTCAAGGATAAAATAGGGAATACTAGAAAAAGATCAGATCAATGACAAAATGAGGGTGGGGTTGCAGCGAAATAACGAGTTATAAACCTTAGCCTAGAAATCTCTACCCTTTAGATCCGTTCAATCTTTTTTAAATCACTCCTTCTTTATCAGTCAGCAAGATAGCTATTTTCGTGTCTCGTCAATCAATTTCGATACTGGCTTCGGATCAAACACTAAGTTTTCCTGTGTTACACCTAGGGGTTTTCCGAGTATCTGCAAGTTTTAAGCAAAAATAAAGCTTACCTAAATATGTTCTTGTTACTGATAATTTTGCGATTTTTCCGAAGATTTTCTTAAGAAAATGAGAAATTGCACATTAATCTTCGCAATAATTTCGCGACAACCACGTAATTTTCCAGCAGTTTTGTAAAAACATAATAAAAAATTACGCAAATTCTCCTAATTTTCGCGGCATACACGCGAATGCCCAGCGGTTCATGAAAAACGTATAGGATCGCATAATTTGCACCCAGTAGTGCTTGAAACTCGGCATGAAGTCTTAGCAGCCATCTGGCCTGCGACTTTTTTTCTTACACTGAAAAAAACACTCCGGCCGTGGAAGCCGTACTTACGGGCTATATAGTGATACCGTCCGTGTTCCGGGCTCAGAGGCCGGAAGTTCCGGGCGTAGCACCCGGAGCACTTCGACTGCTCCGGGTGCTACGCTCGGAACTTTCAGTCTCCGAGCCCGGAACACGGACGGTATCTTTATATAGCCCGTAAGTACGGCTTCCACGGCCGGAGTGTTTTTTTCAGTGTAGGGGCCAAAATGAGAGATTGTCCTTTCGAAATGCATCGAGTCAGGAATACCCTATTGAATAGTAATGTTAGGACAAGACCCACCGATGTATCACGATATTTGACGAAGACGAAGGGGAAGAATTGATAACACGACAGATAACACCTTGCAGAATGCGCCAAAAAATCCCAAAAACGGAGTTTAACAACGATTTTTTTACCGGTTTAATTTCTCAGCGGCCAAAGTGCTGTTTGGCCAGCGTGTGTTTCAAACACTGTTTTCACCTCAATATTGCGAAAGGTACGCGATTTTTAAATACGCGAGCAAAATGTTAGAATATCAGGAATATGAGATACGCAAAAACATAAGATTCTCCTACAATAGCGCGTGATACCATATACACTCCGGCGTCCGAATAGTTACTACCTTCATTTCCGTCTATCTTAAAAACTGAGGAGTTTCGCACATTCCATCTCAACTCCCGAAAAGTACGCAATATTCCCAGCGGATTCGGTAAAGCCTAGACAATTACGCGCTTTTCATCTCGGTATGGTGGGAAATGCACGATTTTTCCAGGATTTGCTTAGAGGAAAAAAAGAAATTACGCGTTAATCACCGCATTATTATGGCAACTACGCACTATCAATATCACGCATATTATCAATTCGAGATAATTTCTTGATAACTTTTAATTTGAATTTTGCACTCTCCGATATTTGATTAAGCCTTTTATTTTAATTTTGCCTTTGTATTTCTTACCTAATATTGAGCTCTAATCCAAAAGTAATACGAATTTTGGAATAAATCTCAGTATTAGGTAAGTAATAGGTAAGTACTCAAAAGGCGAAATTAAACTATATTTATCTGAACAGATTCCTTGAAACGTACGCAACGCTAACTTGCTGAATTCGAATTAACTATAGGTAGCAGCCATAGACTGTGAAATTCGATAGAGGAAAATGAATATTGATCGAATCAAAAAACAACAAATTGAAAATATAATTTTCCGTACGTACCAGGGGAGGGTTATCCAATTGCCCGACGCCACGCTGAAAGCACTCATAACACTGTCACTAAGCCTGAACTAAAAAACTTGGCCAAGAGAAGATTTGAGATATTAAAGATATAGTGTGGAAATGTGCACAGGTTCACTGTGAGGTGCACAAAATGTACGAATTTACTGTTCTGATTTAAATTCTGCCCATGTTAGGTGTGTACAATTTATGTAGTTATACAAAGCAAAAAACATAAAATAAAGTAAAAGAGAAAATGATCGATGATTTTGTATAAACGACCAATTTACTCAAAGAATACACGCAAGACACTTCATAGAGACTTCTTTTAAATCCTTGCTTATGTCAGTGGACACAAATGCAGCGATAGTAATATTGATTATTTCCTGAAAAATGTTTCGTGAGACTATTATTCGTCACGTGGTTCAACAGTCTTAACGTAGATGCATTGTTGTCAATTTAATGCTACATAATTCTAGACGCTTGACGTCAAACAATTTAAATGAATGTTTCCATTATCAAATTTAAGCGCTGTCGTTTTAACTAATTCATCTACATTTGGATAAAATGTTTTGGAATACGTATAACTTTGTCACTGGTCCGTTTTTATTTAAATAATGAGACAACTCTCCAATTTCTCTCGCCAGTAAAATAATATTTCAAAAATGTTTTCGGCTCAATTATTTATAGATCTAAATGCTAGGGTATTTCCATGAGGAGTAGCGGAACAATTCAATTACTACATGTTAAGCACAGCTTTTAACTTCGGATCATTATTCTTCTCCAATGTCTCTCATAAAAAAAAACAAAAAAACAAAAACAAAAAACAAACAAAATGTTCTCTCAACTCAACTTATAGATCTCCGAAGTTATCTTGTCTCAGCTCAAGGTGTAAGTGCTGTCGTTTCGACTGATTCATCTACATTCGGATAAAAGTTGGTCTAGATTTTGAAACGCATCTTCTCCAATTTCTCTAATCACAAAAAAACAATAAAAACAAAAGGTGCTCTCGGCTCAACTCATAGATCTCCNATACACTAACAAAAACAAAAAACAAACAAAATGTTCTCTCAACTCAACTTATAGATCTCCGAAGTTATCTTGTCTCAGCTCAAGGTGTAAGTGCTGTCGTTTCGACTGATTCATCTACATTCGGATAAAAGTTGGTCTAGATTTTGAAACGCATCTTCTCCAATTTCTCTAATCACAAAAAAACAATAAAAACAAAAGGTGCTCTCGGCTCAACTCATAGATCTCCGAAGTTATCGTGTCTCAACTCAAGGTGTAAGTGCTGTCGTTCTAACTAATTCATCTACATTCGGATAAAAGCGGGTCTAGATTTTGGAACGTGTGACAAATTATTCTTCTCCAATTTCTCTCTTCACAAAAAAAAGCAAAAGGTACTCTCAACTCATAGATCTCCGCAGTCATCTTGTCTCAACTCAAAAAAGTACTAGAATTGTAAGTGCTGCCGGCTCAACTTATTTATTTACATGCTGATAATATCGAGTAAAGACCGTGAATTGCGTGAAATTTCATCACTGAACGGAACTACTTTCATTTGAAAAACTTGGACTATTCTCTAATGTCTATCACCATCAGTGAAGTAAATCTGAACATATTTTCCACTCAATTTATAGATTAGAATGCTAGTGTTTTACTATTAAGAGTCGCAAGCAATTCAATCACTATATGCACGGCATGGAGGAAATGTATTGGACGAAAAAAATTGGACGAAAATTCTTGAAACCCACGGCATAGCTCCTCTTTCGGATTAAAATAAATTCCTCCACTTTTTCTCATCACAAAAAAACTAAAGATACTCTCCGTTTCACTCATAAAACTAAATTCTCTTGACTCAACTGAAAAATCTACCAATTGTAAGTGCTATCCGCTCAACTCATTCATCTGCATACTGATAAAATCGGGTTTAGATAGTGTATAGCGTATTCTTTGTACGTCATTGAACGTTAATATTCCCATTTTTTAAGGATTATCTGACCTCCCAAACTGTTCTTACAAGCAAAATAAAATTTAAAGAAGTATTTCAGACTCAACTCATAAACCTGAATGCTAGTATCTCTCGATGAGGAGTAGCGAGAAATTTTCTCACTGTGCGTATGTTCGTCTCCGATTCCTCTCGTAAAAGAAAAATTGAAAAACGAAAGGTCCTCAGTATTGGCTTCATTCATGGGTCAACTAATAATTGATTTCGTCTCATTACCAAGTGCAGTCGTCTCAACTCATGAAACTACATGCTCATAATCGGGTTCAGAATGTAAATAGAGTAAAGGCCCGTTACTGAACGGTAAAGTTTTTACTTCAGAAGCCTTTTGAATTCTTCTCCCATTTTGCTCATTTGCAAAATGAAATTTAGGAACTACATTCGACTTGACTAATTAATCTGAGTTTTAAAGTGTTTTAATTATGAATATTACACAATTTTGTCACTAGTTGCTGCAGTTTCTGTCGAGTGGTTCCAGTGAAATGCTAATTTTATTTCTTCGTTTAAGCCTAATTTTTTTCGGCTTCAAAAATTGTTTTATATTCAGGCTGAAGTACAGTCTAGGGACTACTGACCATATTTTAGACTTCAGTACTGGATACCTGCAAATTATTGTACATCGCTATAAGCTTACCACCTACTCGTTAAAAATAATTGGGACGAACCAGATTAGCACCGACAGGTGAACGAAAATGTTCAGAAAGGGGTAAAGTACAAAATTTTGGAGAAAATTTGTTTATAAAACAATGTACGTAGGTAACTCTACATCGGGGACTACAAGAAGGAAGAAACGACTGAACAAAAATGTTTGCGAATGTTCAAAGAAGAAAGACACATCATTTGAAGAATCATCTATTTGACACCCTTTCTCCTCTTAGAGAATAAACCATAGCGAATACTAACGAAACAAAAATCCTCATAAAACATTCCTTTTTTCCGAACGAATGGACTTGAAGTCATTTACCGATCATGGGCCGGGGGGGGGGGGGGGGGTGTTTGATCGTCAGAATAGCAGAATTGAAGGACTAAAATTCAAGGACTTAAAAGCGGAAAGTTGATCTTCGTCCACAGAGTGTGTTGTGGAGTGGACTGTAATTTGTACACATTTCGACCGGAAGAAATAATTTCCAAGTTCCGCAGCGAAAATCACTGACTTTACAATGTTGGGCGAATTACCCTGACTTTCCCAGGTTTTCAACGACTTATCAAGAACTATTCACCCTGAGATCTACATCTTTTTCAGGGCTGCCCACACTCACGTTTTGCGAATTCCTCACTAATCCGCTACGCAGGAAAATTTGCTAAATTTTGCTCAATTGCTAGTCACCGTTCTCCATTTTTCTCACTATTCATTGTTCTCGATCTAATTCACTTATAGCTCACCGCGTTTCTTGGTTTTACTCTCTTTTCACTCATTGTGTCTCAATTTTACTACTCATTTTACTCATTATGTCTCGATTTTACAACTCTTTTTACTCCTTGTGTCTCGATTGCAGGACTCTTTTTACTCATTGTGTCTCAATTTTACTACCTTTGTTCTCTCTGTTCTCGATTTTACTCCCACTTGATTTTACTCACTTTTTCCTCACCGTTCCTCAATTTTACTCAAATTTCACTCACAGTTTCTCGATTTTTCTCACTCGTTACTCACAAACCACACAAGAAATGTATTATTTTAGGATCGATGATCACTTCATCGATCGCTAATCACACCGCGGGACACTATGATGGAGAATCACTCTTAAATTATTCACAGCTCATTGGAATTCTCACACACTACTAAAATGACACCCATTTAACTCACCGATGCTTGAATTACTCAAGAATTGACAGCCCTGATTTGTTTACCAACTAAGAATTATTGGATATTCATGACTCACAACAAAAAAGACTGTTTCCTGGACAGTTGGTCGTTACGCAGAGAAAAATAATTGCTGTGTTAAGGAACAAATATTCCTACTCTTAAAAATTCTGCTGCTGATTTTCCTTCGTCTACTCCTGACTGCTAAAACTTCTTCCTCTCCTACTATGACTGTCGTTGTTTTTATTTTTGATTGGCTTGATTTCCCAAATCAAGGGATTTTTACAGCTGCTGTAACTGCTATGGCTGAAATTCGACGATCATCGTATACAGCTAGAAAGGTGGCGAGCTGCATTGACTAAAAATATGTTCTTTTCCTATCTTAGCTTAAGTGTTGTAACTATTTAAAAAAAATTATCTTTGAATTACGTAATTAATTAAATTAAGTTCTTGCATGTGATAGCGATTTGCGATTTAAGGTGATTCGACGGACGCCATTGTTGTGTCAGAGCGACATGCTATACATCGCATCGATTCGTTCCATAATTTCAGCCATTTCATTTCCGAATTTTAAGATCGCACTTCTGTTGTCATGTGACTGTAGAGTCCATGTTCCGAATTTGACAAAGAAATTAAACGTATTAAAGGCGGTGTGTCAGAGCGACATGCTATACATCGGATCGATTCGTTCCATAATTTCAGGGACTTTTCATTTTTTCCGAATTTTAAGATTGCACTTCTGTTGTCATGTGACTGAAGCGTCCATGTTCCGAATTTGAAAAAGAAATTAGACGTATCAAAGGCGGGGGTTTTTCAGAGGAAAAATATTCGAGTGTAGTTTCGTGATCGGTATCGAATGCTATATTTTTCCTCTAAGAAACCCTGCTTTTATTACGTTGAATTTCTTTGTCAAATTTGGTACATGAATTCTTCAGTCTCGTGCCAACAGAAGTGCAAGCTTAAAATTCGAAAAAAATGATAAGTCGCTGAAATTATGGAACGAATTGATGCGATACATCGAAATGTAGAAACTCCCGAAGAATACGCTATGATTAAATTTACTATCGACTTTCTTAAGGTGACTTTAATTTTTAAACTATATTATATTATTTAAGCTGACTTCATTAAGGTGATTCGATGGACGCTATATCTTGTGTCAGAACGACATACGATAAATCGCACGTCGTTCTGACACAAAATATAACCTCCATCAAATCACCTTGAGATCAAGAGTGAGGTAATGCGAGGGATAAAACCATCATACGTCCTACTTCTACCTTGAACTTCCTAATCTCAAGTTATCCCGTAAGTTCATTCCTCCCAGAAAATGAACAAGCATCGATCTGTCGAACAAATTTAACTGTAATACGAGTTTTGCTTTTCACTCTTGACAAAAAAAAGTGCTAAAACAGTGTAGAAGCATACTTCAGCAGTCTGTTGGTGAAAAGTCTCTTCCCAAAATCCCTAAATTAATGCCAAATGAGACTAAGCGCGAAATATCGCATTCTATTTAACCAATAGAATGCGATATTTCGCGGTCAGTCTCATTTGGCTTTAATTTAGGGGTTCTGGGAAGAGACTATTCAGCTAAGGACTGCTGATGTATACCTCTACACTGTTTCAGCACCTTTTTTGCTTATATTGAAAAGCAAGACTCGAATCACAACAAAATTTGTCCGACAGATCGATTTTTGTATGCTTCCTGGGTGGAATCACCTTAACCCAACCCCTAGTCCTAACCTAACCCCTCGTCCCAACCGAAACCCTCTCCCCCCTCCTAGTCTTGGCCCACCTAAACTCATAAGTCCCGCCTTACCAAGTCAGTCAACTGACGCCTACCCCGTTTCGGCTAACCCCGAGGTAAATGAAACGTAGGTATGATCTTCCTGACTCTCTCAGTCAGAAGTGGGCTTTCGGCTCCCGCCGCTAGAGCTGTGGCGCGAAATTAGAATTTCAACAACTTTTTAAGGTTATTGAACGAGTCAGGAAGAGCATACCTACGATTCGTTTACCGGGGCCATACCCAACCCAACACACAATCACACATTAAAACTAGACCTAACTTCTAAAATAAACTGTGCCCACACCAATCCTCCCCTTCTCCTCTAACCCATCCCTTAATCCCAACCCAAACCCCCCACACCATACCCCTAACCCCCGCCCGCCCTAGCCTGCCCTAAGCATATCAATCCCGCATAGCTAACCTGACCTTACCTTACATAGCACAGCACACCACACACGGAGAAAACAATTTCGAGAGTGGGACCCGAAGTTGAGGTCAGATACATCTCTGAAGTTTTCGGATCACGCATCCGAAAACTTGGGGTCCAGCTGGCAAAGTTCGGGTCAGACATCTGAAGTATAAGTACTTCAGATGTGTGACTCGAACCCTTCGGCATCGGTTTTCGGATGCGTGATCCGAAAACTTCAGAGATCCATATGACCTCAATTTCGGGTATCACGCACGAAGTTTCTTTCTCCGTGCATCACACTACACCACACCATAACACAACACAACCAAATGAGCCACGGTAAAAAAACTCGTTTTTTACCGCAGCTGTAACTCGGGAGCCAATCCCAAGGTCACTGACCAAGGGTACTAAGGGCACTCCACGGTGCCCGCTACCATCCACCGGGGCAGACGTGCGGCCGGGGCGGTGTCTGCAGATCGCTCCTCTAGTGCCTCCAGGCGGTAAGACGTCCGCCGACCGGATGGACGACCGCGCGCCGGGCGCTCCGACGAGTGCTCGGTCGGACGACAGGGCCTCCAACACAACTTCACTCGCGGACCGAGGCCAAGGCCTCAGCCTGAGAGTGAAGTCGATACGGAGACGCTGTCATCACGGTAGAGCAGTCGACGGAGCGTCCAGCGGGTGTCCACCCGCTCGACGGACGTCGGACCGCATCCGCCGACCGGATGGACGACCGCGCGCCGGGCGCTCCGACGAGTGCTCGGTCGGACGACAGAGCCTCCAACACAACTTCACTCTCGGACCGAGGCCAAGGCCTCAGCCTGAGAGTGAAGTCGATACGGAGGCACTGTCATCACGGTAGAGCAGTCGACGGAGTGTCCAGCGGGTGTCCACCCGATCGTCGGACGTCGGACCGTAAGGGGGCACTATGACCGGAACTGACGGCGGTCGTCGTCGTTGTGCGTCACGGCCGTAAAATGCACGTCACGGCTGAAACGGAACTTCCGGGACCTCTTTAGGCTCGGGTCAAACTTACAGTATGGAGCCCGGTTTCCAGGATCAAATTGAGCCCATCAAAATTGATCATCAGTGGAATAGTGGGCTCAATTTGATCCTAGAAACGGAGCTCCACACTGTGAGTTTGACCCGAGGACATAAGCCTATTGCACAAGTCCCAAATGGGGACCAACACGATGAGTCTAGCTCATCGTCTCGGTTCCCATTTGGTAAGTGTGCAATCAGCTCTTTTAACCTCTGCACCCTCCCTCTAAAAGGCACTTACCCTCGAGATTTTCCAGGGTGTCTAACAATGTTTTTAAAAAGAAAAAAAAATCCCTGGCATTCCCCTGACAAAAAGAAAAAAATATTTCTAATTTTTCGACACGGTTGAACTGATTAGATGTAAGTAAGGTTTTCCTGTTTTAGGATTATAATGCAATGAATAGAGCAAAATATACGGGGCCTGTTAAAGCTAATTAAGCTTCAACCTGATACGTCTCCGTGGTAACAGAGTTCTATATACATACGTATTGGAACGCTATAAGCCCGTGTGAATAAATTCATATCCACATTATTATTATGATTATTATTATTATGAAGTTGAATAGTTATTCTATAGTTCTGATTGTTGCTAAATGTACGCAACAGGGCCTAAACTTATGCGGGATATTTTTGTCTCATTTTTAAAATTTAAGATACATCACCAGAAATTCTGGAAAAAATTTTGGTATCGGTTCCAAAAAATCCATGTTTTTCGATTTCCCTAACGTTTCATTGACACGAAAATCGCTTGCAAAATAAAAATTCCTGACAATTCCCGGTTTTCCCGGTCGTTAGACACCCTGTTTTCTGAAAGTTGATGCTCAAGAGCTGAAGTAGGTACATTTGAATTTTTATTTTTCTTTCAAATTACTTACTCAAAAATTAACTTTCAATTATGACTTAACTCATAAGTATTTAAATTGAGCAGGTGTGAGCTGCCAAAGTTGCTGAGGCACCTCTTTAAAATAAATATCTACTACTACTATTACTACTACTGCATAAGATGTAAATGGAGAAAAAGAAGAAGAGTCAATAGTGATGTCATACGTCGTAGTGTCAGGCATGCAAGTTAGCTATACGCCAGTCAAATGTGTGTTTTTGCTTCTGTTTATACTGTTTTGTACGAAGAGGTGCGGATCAGAAGTGCACAATTCCTTTAGATACATTAGTTAAGGAAATTGCTTAAAATCTGTTTATTAGAAAAACATAGGAGGAGAGAAAAAAAAACCCGAAACATTTTTAAAATAGCATGACTACTTGCAAAAATTGAGTTAAGAATTTAAATAAACGTAAATGCAGATATTCTTAAAACGATCACTCAGATAGCTCAAGCAAAAATTTGCGTTAATGTTTTCAGCGGGAGATTCAATAATAATTTTATCCATTTAAAAAATCAATATAGACATTTCTGAATGATTTTATTCTGGAATTACAAATCAAGTGGAAAGAGGATAATTACGATTTGTGCATAAAACTATGACAAAAAAAACTCGAAACGAAACATTGACTGAGAGATCAGCATCATAGCTACTTGAACTTTTGAATTGACATGATGTGTTATCAGTAGTATGAGAGAGAGAAGAGTACTCAGAATGTTTGGAACCCCTTCCCCCAACAGAAAGAATTATAAACTTTCCTCTTCCTATGAGAAATGTCTGTCTACTCCACCGGGTATGAAATAAAAACTACCACATGAAAACTCAAGTGAGGTTTTTAAAAACTCTCTGCAACGGAGCTACAGAAAATAGCTTATTTTCCCATTATTTTGGTTACTGATCTGACACATGGGGACCCGAAAAAAAAAGAGAAGCGAGAAAGTTGAGATTCAGACAGAGAATTGCTAATCAGACGTCACGCACAACTGGATGACCTACCCAAAAAAATAATTATAAAAGCGACGCCTTCTGATCATCAGAACGCCAACCACTAGCGACTGATTGCTTTAAGGGCGGAGAAAGGAAGTGCATCCTTTGATCAAGGAAAAATGAGAAAAATTATATCGATAGAAAGCCGCGATGACGGTAGATGGCTCTGAAAGTACTGTTGTAAACTTGACAACTGATTGGTGAAGAGGTCATACTACCCACTACTGTTTAGGACAAAAAGTTCCCTCGATTCCAAAAGCAAGTAACAATCAACTGCCCTGATGAGGCTACTGAGAGATGGGACTGCTAGAGAGCCGAAGCGAATCCTACCAAGAAAAGACGCGCGGAATATAGGACAAAGATTCGGAGGAAGTACGATGACTGTCACTGAAAGAAAAGTTGGGTTTTTGCATTTTACAAAAAGTTCAGGGCGATAATGAGCCAGAGCCATCTGGTGATTGCAAGTTGGAGTTTCTGCAATCCAGGATAAACATCCCTCACCTACCCCACCAATAAGAATAGCAAAAAACCCTTCTGATAAAAAATATTTTTATCTCTGAATCCTACGTTGTTCGAGTACATACAGAGGGATGCTACATTGTATAACTACAGCACTCCGATGTCAGTCAGGATCCAAACACAACACGAGCAGTTATGCATAATAACAAGCTTCAGTAAATCCGTAAGCAATCTAATAAATACCGGTTCTAGTTGGTGTAAAAGTAAATGGAGGGAAATACAATATAGAATTTTAAATAAAAAAAACATAAAAAAAATAAATAAATAAAATATAAATGGACTACATTTTGCAATTTGGAACTGTAAATTCTGACCCGGTTTAAAAGCAACGTATGTGCCATTAGTTTCCCTATGCACATAAGTGTTTTTTCAGCTGATTGTGAGCCAGAATTTATAGTTCCAAATTGCAAAATGCAGTCCAAATATGCCCCACTTAAAGTGAGTCAGCTCTTGAGATCACTGCTAATTTTGTATGTTTTACGTCTTTAAAGCTTTCCGGTTTTTAAAACTCCTTGCGATTCAGTAGTTAGCTTTTGCGCATTCTTACGTTACAAGTTCAATTACTCTTACTGACTGTTTCGTCTCTGCCCGCACACAGTGCGGCGATTTCGGCCAGACAATAAGAGCAACAACCGCCATTAGAAGTACATTTTTTTGCACGTTTCACAAGATTAGAAAAAATAAAAATAAGCAGTTTTCGCATGAGCTGATTCAGTTATGAAGCATGAATAAAAAAATACCCACACGCTCAATATATTCTGTTTATATTCATGGGTTTTTTTTTTGTGTGTGTTTTTTATTTTGTTATTGTTATTTTTTAAGCGCTAACATTGATGGTTCCGAGAGCCTGCAAGACTCAGACGCCACAATCCTTAAGGAGGGTGTCTCAATGTGCCAGAAATGCGAAATCAATTTGGAAGAGAAGAAGTATTCTTATCTAATTTATGTTGATGGTGAATGCCATAATGACACTTACGTACCTGAGTAAATATAAATAAACACTTATACTGTGGCCCAAATACTAGTGAGTAACGGGATGATAGAATGTATAGCTGGGTCCACACTATCCTACGGGGAAATCAAGGCAAATCAGCGGTAAAACCTTTATCACCTTTTCATCCTTTTATCTAGGATTTCATTCGTTGAAATATTAAGTTAATTTCAAAATTTCATTTTGATGTTATTATTTAACTTTTAATTTTTGCATATGAGAAAATTTGAGCTTTTTAAACTAACCATATAAAGATATTGGAAAATAAACATATATCGACGGTGGAAGTCGGCAATCACATAACTCGTTTGCGGTGTCTGAAAATCTCCGCCTCTACGTCATTTTTTTAAAGGAGAACAAATTGATATTATTTTTTGAAGTTTTTGCAGAATTATCTTCGCATTGAGAAGAAAAATCATGACAGTTTTAAAGAATTGCCGTTGAGTAGTTTTCCATTTTAAAAATAAAGTATGACAGGAAGTCTGCGACGTCGCAAACCGAGTTATGTGATTGCCGACTTTCACCGTCGATATATTGATTCGTATACATTGCTAAATAGTATTCCTATGCATCTACCTGAGCTGATAACTCTCGATATATTGATTCGTATACATTGCTAAATAGTATTCCTATGCATCTACCTGAGCTGATAACTCTCCCGCCTTCTTCTTGCACTGATACTCATTAGAGTTCTTTTGGTGACTTTCGTGCTAGTTTTTTTAATTTTAAGCCTTGATTTCCCCGCAGGATATCTTACCTAATTACTCTCATTGGCTGTTTCGTCTCTGCCCGCACACAGTGCGGCGATTTCGGCCTGCCAATGAGAATAATACCTAAACTTATACATTGCATATCTAAAGACGGGACGATTTGTATAATTTAAAACATGTCATTATTCAATGAGAAAACGCACTTGGCAGCATCACAGACACACATCACAAAAGGTAAGTAAATGCAATGGCAAAGGTGAGGGTAAGTAAATGCAGTGGCAAGTGTGAATTATCGACTATCGGCATTCACCCATTTTAGGCTATGGTCATAAGTATCTATGATTGAAGGGTTCGCAACACTCTTAATCGATACTTTTCATGGGTTTAAATAGCATATGAATCGATTCATCACAGTGAACGACTCGCTATTTGCCACTGCAGGGTGAGTGGTGCGGCTGACGTAAATGCCTCACCCCCTAAAACTTAATTCCTATAGTAAAATGACAAGCGAAGTTTTTGATGAAATACCGATTTGTAGAAGTCGAGATGGAAGAAAAAAGTCCGATGTGTTAGCAACGATGGTGATGATGAATTTCTCAACAAAAATCATTTATTTGCATGCACTTAACTTAAAAAATTATACTTACAAAATTCTGTGGTACAGACAAACATACTAGAACTGGTGAAAGAAGAGAGGATACAAACGTCACATCAGTCTGAATACATCAATCATAAGTTGGCCTATTGGTTAGCATGTAAATATCTGTTGAATGGTGCGGTTTTAGGATGTGACTTTTGTCTCTTCTCTTCTTTCCCCAGTTCTACCTTACAGTAGTTCTCTAATGCTTTACAGATACTGCCACCTACTTGCAGAAATGAGCCGATCAACCGGGATTTTAAAAGAAAAAAAAAAGAGAATTCTAGCCGAGAGATTGGAGCATTTTCAGACTTGAATGCTTCGTTGCAAACTGCCTCTACCTGAGAGAATTTGAGGTGATAGAATACGCCTTTTTGAAGGTATGAATTAAATCACTACGCGACGTACTTTCTCTTCAGAATTTCACGAAAGAAAACAGATCACTCAATGGAAAGTCCGGAAATCAAGCCTTAAATTACATAATTAAAACAATTAGATTGGTTGAATGGCAATAATTAAAATTACGCCTGTTTTATAAACTAATTTTCATTTGACCTATGTTAGAAGCACTTGTTATTTTTTCATTCAAGAATTGATATTCGAACTTCCCGTTGTGCGAATAATTTTCCTGCGTACGATTTTGAAGAGGGCACATGTCTGGCGGTCATGTCTTAAGCGGGCGGTAATGAGTGGTTGTTTGGAAGTCTTGAGTGATTTTTTATTATGTTTTCTCCTTTGGTTGACATTAAATTGTTAGCAACGGGAAATATTAAAATGCTTTCTCGACTTATCTAAAGGATAGAAATACACGCACGATCTTTCGGCTCTTTGCTGCAGACTTCATTACAAAGAGATAAACCTAAAATGTATGACATTTTTTTTATTTTTTTTATTTTTTTTTTTATGTTTTTTTGTTTTTTTTTGTTTCTTTTGTTTTTTTTTGTTTTTTTTGTTTTTTTGTTTCTTTTTTGTTTTTTTGTTTTTTTTTGTTTTTTTGTTTTTTTTTGTTTTTTTTTGTTTTTTTGTTTTTTTGTTTTTTTTGTTTTTTTTTGTTTTTTTTGTTTTTTTGTTTTTTTTGTTTTTTTTTTGTTTTTTTGTTTTTTTGTTTTTTTTGTTTTTTTTGTTTTTTTGTTTTTTTTGTTTTTTTTTGTTTTTTTTTGTTTTTTTGTTTTTTTTGTTTTTTTGTTTTTTTTGTTTTTTTGTTTTTTTTTGTTTTTTTTTGTTTTTTTGTTTTTTTTTCTTTCATTTCTTGTATTTTTGGTTTTTTTCTTGCTTTCTTTGTTTTTTCCATATTTAAGTTTTTCTCTCATTGACCATGTTTTTTTTATCTTCTTCTTTTCAGCCTCTTTATACACAATAAGCGTACAATTTCAAATGATAACATCTGAAACAAAACTTCCGCATCGTCAAATAGACTCGAAAGTAATTCGATGTTCTAATTTGCCAGTTCAGCATCAGCGAATGACTTTCGTGCAAAAATACAATACGGAAGTTTTTAACAATGCTTTTCCCTTAAAGGTCTTCATTTGGTTGAAGGAATTTGCTCCGGCATATTCACTTCACTTATTGGGTTCAACGCCGTGTTCATCCGCACCACTAACCATCCAAATCTTCTGCAGAGGCCTTCTTCTTCTCCTTCTCCCATCTTGAGTGTGCTACTCGGGTATTTTTCTGTATCCATCGTTGAAATTTGTTGGAGCGAAGTTACAGTCCCGGTTAAGAATAACTAGCGCATTTGAGTAAAGGTGCTTCTGACAGAGATACATTTTTACGGGCTCCAAAAGCTCTCCACTCCTGCCGTCGGATCTATCGACGAATTCTTAATCCGCGTGACATTTGATAAACTCACCGAATCGGTGGCTCTGCAACAAATATTTTTCAAGTGAAACGCTCATAATGACATGTAATCCACGGCGAAGAACGCCGGCCTTGCTCGGATGACGAAAAGGTCCATGGACGTTGAAAAGTATTGGTCGATCCGCAATTTCTCCATGTGACTAATTTGTGGAGTCGCTAAAATTTTAGACATGGGTAAGCGAGCAGATGTTATTTGTCTGAAAAAATTGGATTCGTCGTGATTCCAATTCTTCGTGCTACGTTGATTTGATCAGCGGTCCATGCGTCACCAGCCGTTGCTAAAGCCCATGTCGGGGCTACGCTACGAGGGCTCTTTGCAGTCCACTTGCTTATTCCTTAAAAGAAAAGGAAAAGGCCGCAACCCTCAGCTTGCCTGTGAAAAACAGAAAAACGCCACAATTCTAAGTCAGCTTGCCTATTGACAGGGAGAGGCTGCTTCAATTAAGGGACCAGAATGCCTGTCAACGGGGAGAGGCTGGCTTAGCGTATTATGCCGATAAATTTCTGTCGTTCTGTGTTGATTTCATCAATGTTCCGTGCGTCACCAGCCGTTGCTGCAGCCCATGTTAGGACAATGTTTACGAGGGCTCTTTGCAGTTCACTTGCTTGTTCCTTCAAAGGAAAAAATAAAGGCCACAAGACTTGGCTTGTCTGTGAAAAACAGAGAGTGGCCACAATGCTAAACCAGCTTGCCTGTTAACAGGGAGAGGCTGCTTCAATTAAGGGACCAGCATGCCTGTCAACGGGAAGAGGCTGGCTTGGCGCACAATGCTCACACGTTTCAGGGCGATTATGTCTTCAAGGGCGCTTCTTGAAATTGCGAGGAGGAAGGAAAACAGGATCAATTCCATGGACGTTGACGAATGTTGGAGGATGAGCGGAGTTTTTTTTCGGAGCGATGAAATTATGGTATCGGTGAAACTGCGACATCAATGAAATTTTTGTCGAAAGTCAGCAAGCTGACGTTCGATTCCGGGAAAAATTCAGATTTATTGTGCTGTATTGATTTGATCAGCGGTTCGTGCGTCATTGGACGTGGCTACAGCCCAAACGGCTAAAATCTCGGGCCTAGAAAGACTAAGATTCGTGGACTAGCTGAATTTTTCAGCGCACAGAGTGGAAAAGTGCGAAATTTCAATTTTGAAATTGACGTACGCAAGGCAGCAATCCGACCGTAAGTATTCCAAGATTTTTTATTACGGACGTTGCTTCTGTTGCCGAGAGAGGAAAACAAAATGAGATTAGCAATCTTGCAAATCTTGATTGCGACTCCGGTATAATCAGGCATCGAGAACGAAATCTCTGCGTCGTAGGTGGTTCAGCAAATATTGGGTATTGCATCACTGTATCAGAGATAAGGACTGCGACGAAGGTAGTGTCTCCAGACTTGAATGCCTCTAGAAATGCGCGATCAACAATTTGATGAAATCAGAAACCTCTTGAGATGAAGTTCGGGGCCTATCTCGCCTCCTTCCGGATTCCGTGATTTTGAACAGTCATGAGAAAAATCAACGAAGTTGAATCAGCATGAACCGTTTGGAGCGTCTGCAACATCGTATGGATACTTCCAACAATGCACCATCGAACGCCAAGATGCGCCAACTGCCTCACCAACGAGGTTACGTCAGCGTGGACCGTTTGGAGCGCCTGCAAAGTCTTACGAATACTTCAAGCATTGCATCATCGAACGCAAGGATGCGCCGATTGCTTACATGGCGCTCGATCAACGCCATTTCCGGCGAGGGCTGCTATCTCATCAGGATATTTTCACCAACTCGTGAATTGTTCGCCACCTCAATGATTTACCGCGGCTGTTTGACTTTGACTTGAAAAGAATTTCACTTGATTAAGGAGGAATTTCAGGCAACTAGAGATCAGAATATGTCCTTGTAATTTTCACATGAATTTTGTATGAAACGAAAGTCGTAAGTGTGAGGATGAATGTGATTTGAGGACCATTCGTTCTAAGAGTTCGGAGACGGAAAATATCTTCTTCGGGATACATTCATTGACCAAATCGAATCCAGTTGCCTTCTTTGAATGAAAATTCAACTAATGGTTGGAACGAAATCCGGTCGAAACTCCCGTGAGCACACGTCAAGAGATGGGAAAAGGGCTGGAAACGTTGCGACGATAGGGATGTTTGGCATGAAACCCACGGACCGAGAAAAAACGACACTTATTTAAATTCAATTTACAACACTGCCATGGTAAGGAAAATAGCCGCATGACCATCCAAACGTCACCACTCTTTCTCCTATTAAACATTCATTTTCAGGAAACGTCATCAATATTTTTCTTTAACATTTTCAAAAACAGTAGATTAAGTTGCGAATGAAATTTCCTATAAGGATTGGGAAGAAAAATATCCACTAGTTTCCTTGAAAACTGGTAGTTTATCGGAGAAGATTTGGCGACGTCCGAAGGCTCATACGACGTAATCTTTAGCAAGGCAGAACAGTGAAGCTGCAGACAGCCCCTGCAGGCTATAGGCATTTATACATTTCAAAGTCGCAAGTACACGATATTTGTACTTGATTTTGGAAACACGAACTAGGTACTATTTCTGGCTTACTTCAAAGACAATGTACGTCGTGCCATTAGTTCCCATATCTAGATAGGTGCTTTAACAAATGATTTAGAGTTATTGATACTAAGTAACTGCAGTCAAAAATAATAAACATAAATAAGGCCGACGTTTCCTTCCAAAATTAATTTTAGCAGTTTTTTCAAGCGCGCGGTAGAAGCATCTCAAGTGTTGTTTGAGCTAAAACGCTATGGTTGTCTTGAAAACGATCAAAATCGCTTACTGTATTGTTTGTCAGAGGGCATCTTTGATTTGTGGCTTATGCTGCTGTACTTGCTGTTTTTTTTTTTGCCATAAAATGTAGAGTTACAGCGAGAACCGGAAAGACATGTTATCTTTCCGGGAAAAAATTGATTTTTCTTAATTAATACAGGAAGCAATTTTGGTCATTATATGACTAATACCATACCCATAGCTCAGTCTGAACTCGAAACATTTCTTACATAAATTACGTCTAAAAAATGATCAAATAATTGGACTGCATTTTGCAATTTGGAGCTAAAAATTCTGGCTCATCTGAAAAAACAATTATGAGCATTGGGGAACTAATGGCACGCACGTTGTTTTTAAACCGGGCCGGAATTTATGGCTCCTAATTGCAAAATGTAGTCTAATTTAGGTATGTACTGTGCTATGCTGCGACTACTTTTGACCGAATTTCGGCAAATCTTGGTTCATGGGTATTATAAATCAAAAGTAAAATTTGAAAAAAAGGCCATCTATTTGACAAAAAAAATTAAATGAAATAAAAGTTGATTAAAAGCTGGAGTGAGTAACCCATAAACACTGAAGATAGGAAAATCAGCTTACAATTATAAACACAGTTATCAACCTTTCCTGAATTCGCGAAAAACTGAACTCCGTACAACATGCGCTACTCGATGTACAACATTAACGCATCAAGTGGAGGAACGCATCGAGTAGAGGAAATACAACTTTTCGCAGGTTCTCATTGATTATTCAGTTAAAATCATATACTATAAACATTCCACACACATTTTAAAATTATAAACACATTTAGTTTCAGTAATGCTACAGTCGAAAGAAATTCATCATCACCATACGAAACATGTTTGAACGTTGCCATTTTCATTACTTGCCTGCCATCTACTCAACTTTCTCAGAGAAAATACTAAATACAGCTGCGATGTTAGCATTATTCGCGAAAAACTTAACGAGGAAGATTAGGCGTCTACGTCACTGTCATGTCGGGCCTGCCATGATCAGCGCAAAACTTAAAACAATTGAGAGTCTATTCATGCTCAATGTCAGTTACATTACGATTACCGACAACGGTAATGTTACACAAACTGTTTAAACTGATTGAGTTAATTTTTTTTTCTTTAAAAAAAAGAAAGGCATTCCACATTAAAGTTGGAAATCTGTTACGCCTACATGAGCGATTAACTTTACCTATTCTTACTAAAATAAATTGTTCATGTAAATTTTTCTATCGCGTTGTTAAATTAGCAAAATTTAAAGTGACAAAATCAAACTTATCGTTATATTGATCTAAACTAGCAGATACACGTGTTCAGGAAATATGCGTGGTTCTAAGAGACTCTTCGATGGACAGTACAAGAAGCAAATAAACATGAACTGAAAGTCTAAAAAGGTCGTCATCGGTCAAGATCCAGAAAAATGGCGAACCCAAGAAATTGTCTCGAACTTTAATCTATGATAATGAATTTCTTGGAGAGGGTGGCGGACGACTCAAAAGTTCGAAAAAACTTAAAAATTCTCGAGAATGAAAATAATTATGACGATTTGGAGGAGCGATATTTCAGTCACCTAATTCATTCTCCATGACTTGTTACATGGATATCACGAGTGTAGTCGAGTATCACGAGATAAAGTGCCGGGAACGGAAAGTAAGTAGAGGGAAAATTCTAGCAAACGTTTCTGGGAACGTTCACAGTAGCCTGGAGAATTTGCACGAAAACATTTTATCGCTTTAACTGTGAGAATGATTATTATGAGCCGGGCTCATAGCATTTTTTAAAAAAAATTTATTGTATGGGAAATTGTTGAAAACAAGTTTTAAAAGTGAAACAATGCAACGCTTTGAGAAGTCATCAGGAGGCAATTCCCATTTACTTAAACACAATGATTTTAGCAGATTGGGTCATTTGATTATCATATCTCTTGCAACAACGATTCAAATTAAAATACAAAGGTATTCTCGTTCTCAGTTCGGTCAGTATAGTTTCATCTTGCACATGAGATTTATCAAATTTTCGATACCTGCAAATTCTCCACTACAGGTAAGATAAAAGGGGGTAGAGTCTCAGAGTATGAAGGACAGGGCCGCCAAAACACAAAATGGGCCCGGGACAAATTGAAGTGACGGGCCACTTGGGGGGATTCCCCCAATGAATTTTTGAAATTGAGGGTAAAATAAATGCAACTTTGAACTTTCTCAATGTAAATTATTTCAAACCATTTCGATGGCGCTGATTGCCGAACGTACCAAACAAGAATTAAGAGAATAGATGGATCAGAAGGGCTCGTAAAACTGCGAGTGAGGTCCTCAAACTTGGTCAATACGTAAAAATTGTTCTTATACTCAAAAGGTCCGGGGACGGATGAACCTGATGCTCCCGTCCCTCACAAATTTTAAAGCCACTGGAACCACTTTGACCCCGGGCCCTAATATTAGAGACCCGTTTACCTTCCCCCCTGCCCCCCTTCTGGGCGGCCCTGAGTATGAGTACATAAAGTAACAGTAGAATTCGCAGAAGTAGTAGTAGTAATAGTAATAGTAGTAGTTGTAAAAAAATTGTGCATAATTATGTGAAAATCAATCTCCGAATATGTAGACAAATTCAATGAGAGGTTTTAAAAACGATTTTTTTGAGGGCTGCATCCGACTTAGAACCTATTTGAACCGATTATTTTCTAAATCACGTGAGCGCCAACCTCTATTTTAGTGGTAGAGTGGTTGTTTTCTCTTTGTTTCCTCTGATGTAATCAATCAAGTCAGATTTCAAAATAGCCTTCTACAGGAGCACTCATTTTTTGGAATTCGAAGATTGTCAACAAAGCGAAATAAAACGGTTTTTCTTGTTTTTCTTGCATTCGCAATGTTGGCGCTTGCGTGATTTGGAAAGTAATTGGTTCATTGCCTCCCGCGTTCAAAAGTGGAAGATTCAAAAAGCTGCAAACCTACTTCTACCGCGTGACGCACGTGACTTTTTCAATTTAATTCAAGTCGCCGCGATAGTGAGTCGTCGCTTTTTTCCCTTAGGACACAATTGAGGACACCGCACCAAGAACAGCCTATAGGCGTATAGGTCGTTATCACGCCCATCTGCTTTTCGGATTCTACGTACCCTGGACTATGCTGTGGTAGCGATAGAATATAGATAGGTAACGGCTCGAGGTCGAAAAACTTTGTTTTTTTCGAGTTAAGTCAGACCTCTGGATCGATGGGTGCAAGAACGACCTATAAACGGGCCTATAAGCTTAAGGGCCTGTAAGGTGCTAGTTACTCCTTTCTTTACTCACTATCGATATTCTTTCATTTTGCGTTAATGATTTATACTTCATATTGCCACCAAAGTGACCGTTGGGCGTAATAATGGCCTATAAGCCGCTTTTTTAAATTAAATACATTAGAGTGTAAACCCAAAATGTATCGCAAAATCTACCCGGCATCCTTCAATAGAAGGGTTAGGTCACCCAAAAACACCAAAACAGGGTACCTGCATAGAAAAGTCTGTGCAGTACATCAAAAACAAAACTTTAAATGCGTTTTTCTCAAAACGCGGTTTCCAGTCATAGGCTGTTCTTGGTGCGGTGTCCTCAATAGTGACATTTATAACTACGGGACGCAAGTCGGATGCAGATTTTTCATAAAAGTAAAATTTGGTGCCTTAGTAAAGGGTGAGAGGTGCATTCGGCCCCAGAAAAGTTCCGTTTGACCCGCGTTCCGTTCCGGCTCTCCCGGAACGGAACCCGGGCCTTTTCGCCGAAACGTGCAAATCACGGCAACGGCGCTCAACCCAACGGCCGGAGGCCAGCGCCGGCGGGAGTTCGATCCGTAGACTATGCCTCACGACGGCAGGTCTGCCAAGAGTGGATGATAGACAAGGAAAATGGCCTCCCAGATCACCATCATAAAGAGCGCTCGTTGCATCAACAGGTTAAGACCGCACTCCCGTCAAAATGAAGTCATCGCTGACCACACAATGATGGGAGTTTCTGATCGTAACCTGATGGTGCGACGAGAGCCAGGTGAAGCCTCGCGGTTTGTCAGACCGTCAGATGGGCAGTATAGGTCGAACGGTCTCTCGAAAGCTTTTTCCGGGGAAAAAGCGATCGACAAATCGTTCGACCGACTGCCCACCCGACCGTCAAACAAACCACACGCTCTCACCGTTTGTTTGGCCATCAGATGAACGGTATAGGTCGTACGATCTTTCAAAAGCTTTTTCCGGGGAAAAAGCGATCGACAAATCGTTCGACCAACTGCCCGCCCGACCGTCAAACAAACCACACGCAATCACCGTTTGTTTGACCGTTAGATGGGCAGTATAGGTCGTACGATCTCTCGAAAGCTCTTTCCGGAGAAAAAGCGATCGACAAATCGTTCGACCGACTGCCCGCCCGACCGTCAAACAAACCACACGCAATCACCGTTTGTTTGACCGTTAGATGGGCAGTATAGGTCGTACGATCTCTCGAAAGCTTTTTCCGGGGAAAAAGCGATCGACAATTCGTTCGACCGACTGCCCGCCCAACCGTCAAACAAACCACATGCCCCGTCACCCTCAGTCCCGGTTTCCCACCCCCCCCCCCCCTTCCAAGACAACATCCTCGCGGGAGGGATCAACATTCACCCACTCCTGATCTCAATAAAGTCATATTTTTGTGCTTGAAATTTCGTGAAAAACACGATAGTGCCACATGTTTTCTCTGAAATCCATTCCGAAGCCTAAAAAACTGTCCAAGTTCAGTTCGTATTGGAGGGGATACCCCTCGCAACAATGAGAGTCCACCTCCGTATCCAAGCAAATTTTCCATGCAAAGATAGGGAGCAAATGCATCAGCAGGATTGCCGTGGTGCCGACTTTGAGTCCCCACACAAAGTGGCAACTCTGCTAATGTACGTACTTCGATCTTTGCATGGAAAAGACTGGATGTAGAGGTGAAATTTCGAAAAAATAACAAGTAGCTGAAATTATGGAACGAATCGATGCGATTATCGCACGTCGCTCAGACACAAAAATGGCGTCCGTCGAATCACCTTAAATCGCTATCACATGCAAGAACTTAATTAAATTAATTATGTAATTCAAAGATAATTTTCTTTTAAAAATAGTTACAACTCTTAAGCTAAGATAAGAAAATAAAAGAAAGTGAAAAGAAAGAATCAAAGTCAAGAACGATTTAATTTTGTGAGGTGCAAATTGCTATTAGTGAGGAAAGTGAATAGGAAAGGTAAAGAATGACAAATATTGAAAAGAGAAACTCTCAAATCGTGCTCAAATCTACCTGTTAAAGCAAGAAAAAGGAAAAGGGGAAAAGGCGAGGGGGGAGGGAGAGGGAATGAGAAGTATGAAACGCTTCTTATCAACTCAGTGCAGACTAGCAGGACGGACGGTTGAGCTAGGAAAACCCAATGTGTTATCGGCAAACGATAAAAGAAGGATTCGACGAGGAAGGGTATGTGGTCGCCAGTCTGGAACCACTGGCTGAAATCTGCGGATCTGGAACCACTGGCTGAAATCTGAATCACAGGCGTTGTCATATTTCCTTCAATAAAAGACGGAATTCACTGGGAAAATTCTGAATATTTTTCCTCCAATTTTCCAGACAATTTAGTTCGCAATTTACTCTAAAATATCTGAAAATTTCAAGGAAAAATATGCATAACGTCCTTCAAAAATCCATGTTTTATTCGGGGAAATTTGGCAACTCTCGAATTATCATGCGACGTTAGTCCTTCAGCACGTCAGTTTTGATGCACCGATATGAAGTTAGAGAATCAATAATCTGATTGAGATATATTTCGTGTGGCCTTATCTCCTTGGTTATGGACAAATTTTTCTGACAAAAGTTACTTTTCCTTGTAACAGCAAGTTATAATTATTCAAACGGGCAGGGCAAAAGGTGTCCCTCAACCTTAGAATCATCAATTTCAACATGATTTAAAAGTTACAACAACTCGAAAACTAGGGAGTCATTTGGGCTGGGACAAGGGAGTAAAAAGAACCCCCTCCCCCCTTCATCTATCCTTCTTTTTCTCTCTCCAATTTCACCTGATGAGCCTAGTCGACGAAAGAGGACACTCAAAAAATAAGATTTAAAAATGAAAAACAGGTAAGTAATGATAAGTAAATAAAAAACCTAAGGTTTTTCTCTACCAATGCTTATAGAAACCATCTCATGATTTTTCCTGTCTTTATATAAAGCACGCCGGTCATGACAATCCATCAGAAGGGGCGGAGGGGGGCGCTCCTTGCGTTCTTCTCTAAGTTTCCGAGATAATAACTATCACAGTAGACGGGTGGAAGGAGGAGGGGGAGAGAGAGAGAGAAAGCGAGGGTTTGACTGAAGAAGCCGCAATCGTGCAGACTACCTGCTATGAAGAAAACTCAGATTCTAGAAGAGCAATAAGTGATAATGTTGAAAAACAGAAAATCGACTGAAATCGTTCCGTGCGGCTTCAGGATTCTGAGAAAAAGGGTTCGCTGCCCGAAAAACCTGACAGGAGACACAAGCCGTGAGGGCTCGCATCCGGTCCCAAGGCGTCAGTTTTCGTCGCAGATTTCTTATCTTGTCCGTTTGGCTTCACTCATTCACTTCAGGCAAACCACAGGGGGAAGGGGAGAGACCCCACAGCGTGTTGGAATCGGGCGGGAGAAAATCGCCCAGCAAGCACAAGATAAGCGAGAGGGAAAAAAGGCGGGAGAACTCACCGCCGCTCCTCTGACGTAAAGGACGATCCGAGATTTTCGAGTGAGCCCCGGAGAGTATGGATTTTCATGTAAAACAGGGCTCACGTGGAAATTCAGTTACACTTTTTGGTCAAAAGACCGACGAATTGGACTTCTTTATGCAATTAGGATGTACAATTTTAGGCTCATCTGTAAAAACACGTAAGTGCATAGGGAAAGTAATGACACATACGTTGTTCTGAGACATTGCTAGAAATGATAGTTCCGAATGGCAAAATGTAATTTAATTGAGAGATTGAAAAGAACAACAATCGACACATTTTGCTCGGCGTTAGGAAAACCGGAAATAGCGCCCCAAGTGCAACAGGACAGAAAAATCAAAACAACGCTGCAGCAGCCTTTAAAACTTTGGCAAGAGGGGTTGAAAGGTCTTCCAACTTTCGAAAATACTAAATTAGGATCATTTGGAGGATACTTATTGAGTACAAGATTGAGTACAAGTCTCAATTTTCAACTAACGACGTGGAAACATTTCACAGAACTGTATTCTCACAATGAGCAGTATTTTTGAATTACTAAAACTGTAGCGAAACTTCTCTGTCTCAATGAAATTGCTCAAATTTTACACGGGATTTGCTCATGTTGGAAAAGTAATCCCTTGAAAATCTACGAAAAGGAAAGTTGGGGGGGGGGCAAGCAAGGGCTTGTACGATTGGGTTGAAATGATTAGTTCCAGTTAGACACTTCAAAATGCAAAAAGAAAGATGAGGAATAAAAGGAAAGCTCGAGATGACAAAAACAAAAAATTCCAATTCAACGACTCAACCTTCCACGATAGATTTTTAGCTCACATTGATCATACGTGGAGCCCTCAAGTAATAATGAACGATTTAGTCAACCAATGAAGTAACATAAGGAAAGGCTGCAATAACATAAAAAACCGGGATGTTTCGAAATAATAGCAATTTCATTTCCGACCGGAAAAAAAAAAAAAAAAAAAAAAAAACCAAAAAGGAGTCGTCGATTTCTCTCCAATCAACATATTTCCTACACTTTTCAAAGCAGACAAAACTTGCCCGAAATTATCATCTGAAGGTACAAATGTAAGACACAATGTGAATGAAAAATTCATATTATTTTCATCGAACAACCTAGGAATTCTCAGATGAGGGAAAGGTAGCGTGGTAAGTCTATATTGGTAACCTGAAATGAGAGGGCACAAAAATATTCATGGAAGGGCTCGGAGGACAAGGCTCATTCAGTGCAGTTTTTGAAAAAATTGAGATATTCATACCTACTCATCTAAATCTAATTTGAGAGTAGGCATTTTCTTATAAAATACACAACTAAAATCCAACTTTAATGCATCAAAAAGTGAGTTTGAACTTCCTTTCCACCATTAGGCCCCAAGAAATTTTGAAACTATAAACACATATTTCTTGGAATAGAAAAAATTCAAAAAATTTCTGTGCGCCTTGTCCTCCAAGCCTCTCCATTTAAAAACTTGGAAACATTTCCTTTCAGTGGGTTGTGAGTATGAGAGAAGAGGAATGACTAGGTAAAGTGAGAAAGAAACAGGAAAATCACAAGGGTAGATCACATGACAAGTAATACATATTTACACCTTAGTTGGGCAGAATTTAAATCAGAAGTAAGTAAATTATCTCAAACCTCGATCACAGACCAAACCGTGATAAACAGAAGCAGTAGTAGCCAAACATCGAGCCCATCGAGAGAGCCCATCACAAGATTCAGATCCGCGTGAAGTTGAAAAGCTTCGCTTTGACCGAGGGAATCGACGCGAAATGTCCACATCTCCAAACGAAATCACACCACGACAAACCGAATTTCCGCAGGATTTAATTGCACGACGATATACAAAACAACGCAGACGAAATACAAAACGACGCGATCAAAATGAAAAACATGACGAGACGGAAGGCGAATCACGCGATGCAGTTCCGAACTTCCGAAAGCATGTACCGACGAAAACCTCGAGTCATGGAGAATGAATTCAAGAAACAGAAGCGTTAAACACGGCACAAATTATCGACACACTTCCTAAAGAAACACACGAGACTTAATTACCGACAAATGAGAAGAAAACTCAAAGGAAACTCTAATAATTTTGAAGGGTTGTTGAGGAGCCAAAGCGGCCGACGCGTGCGCGACCCGAGACATGCACCGAATGCGACACTCAAGTGAGCGACGCAGGCGCTGGCTGGCCGAATCTTTTCAAGGACAGACTCGCACTCAGTCTCGGGCGGCCGTGACGGTGATCAGTTCTTGAGGGTGTAGCTTCCCGCCGCCAGAGGGGCTCGCGAGCCAGCCTCCGGCCGGCTTCCGAATTTTGACGATTTGCTCGCACCTTCGCTTCTGTTATGTGATCACACGTTACACAGATGCCAGATTTTTCGAATAATCTTGTGGGGTCTCTCTCGAAGTAAAGACTTATGTACTTTATACAAACACAAATCCTCAATTATATTATAATTTCTTTCCTGCCGTTCAAGTCTTCCTTTTAAGTTACTCCTGTTAACTGATCCAAATCAAAATGTACTTACCTCTCTTCTCTCGCTCATTAGACGTCACACTGTTTTTTTACACTCACATTTCATTCAAAATAGTTGAATTAGATCTAAGATGTGTACACAAATTTTTATCGTTGTTGGGGGTTTCGTCACAAATAAAGAAGTCTACTTGTGGCTGTGAGTCGTTTCCTTGACCAACGAGTTTTTTTCCTCAGCTCAACGAAGAACCGCCAATAAAATAGTTTTCCTTGTTGGAAGGAATCAAAATCTCCTCGATACATAATTAGTAGGGTGCATCATGAGAATTTTTTCATTATTTTGTTTGAAATTTTTAGAAAATTTAGATCTGATTGCGAAGAAAATTCTCTGAAAAACGAGAGGAGAAATACTCACAGATTTCCCCGAAAATTCGTATTTAATGAAGGAAAATTTGATAACGTCTAAAGCCTCATTCGGCTTTCCTCTATTTCGCATGGCAGCATTCTGGTAAATCCTGATTCCAATCTTGAATCGGTATACGGTCAAATTCAGCCTCCTCATAAAGAGCCTCGCCAAATTTAGCCCCTTTTTTTGGATACCCGAGTTGGTCAACGGGACAAGGCTCAAATGAAAGCTTATAGTGAGGCATACTTCCAGACAAAGTTTCAACTTGAAGTGACACCTCGTTTAGACTGTACAGCGTTGCCAATTTTTCATTTTTACGTGCTAAAATCAAGGAATTCTGGACTATTGTTCCAGTGCATCATAATGAAACGGACTAGTGCATCGGCTGCATCGGTCTACAAGCTGAATACTACCCTGAGACCGATTTAAGGCCATCGTGAACTTTTCGAAGCAGTGTTGCCAGTTTTTTTATTTATTTTTTTAACATAGAATGAGGGTATTTTTTATATTTTTGGCGAAAAACGTCCCTTCGTGGGCTAATACTTTGACAAGTATGGACTAAAAGCATTACCACACGATAGTAAATGATCGTTACTTATGGAAAAAATTGAATTCCTAAAGCAATGTTGCCAAGTTAATTTTAATTTCTTACAAAAGTAAAGATATTTTCAAGTGAATAATCGGTAAACGTAATTTTCTAGGTACTTCTTCCATTCTGATGGCTATTTCAATAATGGAGTCCCCCTGGACTCTCCTTCCGTACGTCTTTGGCAAGGAAGTTGAGCCATTGAAGTCGAGAATGCCCAGACTGGAGACTTTTAGCATCCGACAACGGAAGAAAATGAAACGCAATTACTAAAAATATAAATCTATACTAAAAATCTTGAAAACAGATAAAAATCTTTAAAGAGGTAAAATAAAATCTACGGTGCCCCAGAGTGTTTTTGAAAATTTATTCACCTTTTGCGAAATTTTTGGGGTAAATTTTTCACTTTTCCTTACGAGACTAGGGTTACATGTGAATTCGTAGTGGTTTTTCACCAGTGGCACGGGCCCCGGAACCAGGGACCCAGTATCCCCCCCCCCACTTGTGGCGGGCCTGGACTTAACTATAAGCTGAGGGAACAGGTGAGAACGCTATGTTTGAAAAATATAGAATAAAAAAAACTTATGTCGATAGGCGAAGCCTCTGCTACGAAGGAGAGTAAAAAATTCTTTATGAAGGCCACTGAGTGCGCGCTTATTCTGGCCCTGGTTTTCAAGAAGCTGCGAATGAAACAAAAACAAGTTGCTAGTAAAATAACATATGTATAATTTGAACATTAGCTTAACAATAGAGGTTGCATGTGGTTTGTGCTTCTCGTGGCTTCGTTCTCATTCGCTCCGTCATATTCGTTTGCAATACGCTCCTGAGCCTGCGACTAAAAACATACAGAAAACAATTGATGAGTAAATTATGTTAAATGATCTAAAGTTCAGACTCTTGAAGAATGTGATAAGAAAAAATACTCTTGATTCAATTGGGTTTTTAGCTTGAATGGAGAGCTAGGCCTCTTAATTCAAGTGAAGTTCCTTTGATTCAAGCAAAAATCCGATGTAATCAAGAGTACTTTTTCTCGTCAAATTTTTAAGAGTCTGGACTTTGAATCCAAGAGATTTTGTGTCCAGTGGGGCACCTCACCTCTAAGGGGTTGACAGCGTAGTGGCCAGGAGGCACGGCACCGACCTTCGACATCCATCATAGGCGTAGCTGGGTCATTTTGCTGGGGGGGGGGGCTGGCCCCGATGGGGGGTCCGGGAAATTTTTGAAATTGTACCTCTATTTGAGCGCATCTCGAGGCACTTGTGGCGCTTATCTTCCTTCAATTTCTGCCTAAAAATCGCCCAGTATTATGCATTTTAAGGTTAAGATACTTTGAAATTGGTCCATTCAACAGGTTATTCTATTTATAGACATCCTCTCACGGGCCACAGCGACAGAGACTTACCGTTGAAAAGAAGGTGTTTTTGTACCATCCAGAATTTCTGGGGGGGGGAGCAGATGATATTTTTTCCAATTCTAGGGGGGGCCAGGCCTCTCTGCTCCCCCTTCCTACGCCTCTGACATCCATGAGTATCAACCACAGGGTTCTTCAATGCTTTCATTAAACTGGGGGGCTTCGTTTTACAATGTGTTTTTCTCAGTGTGCGCCGTGGTTGAAGACGGTGTTTTTGCACCATCCAGAATTTCTGGGGGGGGGGGGAAGATGATATTATTTCCAANCAATTCTAGGGGGGCCAGCCCCCCCTGCCCCCCCTTCCTACGCCTCTGCCATCCATGAGTATCAAACAGCGAGTTCCTTAATGCTTTCATTAAACTGGGGCTTCGTAAATTTACAATGTGTTTTTCTCAGTGTGCGCCGTGGCCGCACGCAACAACGCAACGCGGCGCCCCCGAAAACAAACACAAAACACTTACAGGTGGGCTTTGAGGGAGATTATGTTTGATTGAACCTCGAGCCCTTTTCTCCTCGTTGCCGCGATGCGAGACTGTCGTTAGAGCTGACGTGTTTCCGCTTTAAAGGGAATTCGCAGGAAATTAATTCGGATCTTGACTACATGACACTCCTGGATCCGCATTTTCACCTTTTGAGATCCGCTGTCAAAAGCTCGGCGAGTTGGGTCGGTAGGAGCCGTGCGGGAGGATGCGACGGAGTAATAAGGGGTGTATAGGCTGCCAGGATGGAAAAATGCAAAATGCTGAAAGAGGATTATATCCAGAATGAAGCCTCTCCGTTTTTTAAAGGGACTTTCCGGGATGGGTTTCGTTTACTTATAAAATAACCTTTGTTCTAGGCATTTTCGGCATATGATCTGGGAAAGTGCTACTTCAGAAAAATTTTGATATGAATTCCTCTTTGTGTGACCGTTTAAAGAGTTCGAGGAGGCCTCAGTCCAAACGCAAGATTTTTAATAGAGCCATATCGGTTATAGGACATTTCGTCAGCGATTTTTTGTCCGCGCACCTGTTTTTTCCAGTAATTTACGTCCACGCGTTTTTTCGGCACGGGAGTTTTGGTCCACGTGCCAGTTGAGACCCAAAGTTAATGGACCCACATGTAAATACAGACGAAAATTGCTCACGACGTTTTTGGATGAAAATGTATAATGTCTTGGAAGAATGAGGGTTTGCTTGTTTTTTTGTTTTTCTGTTTCGTCCAACGGAGAATAATATATAGTTGAGAGTTTTGGTAAAAATGGGGAAGCATCAATTCCATGAGACAAAATTCACTAAAACTCTCTACACCTCTTTGGTGTAACAGGACTAAGAAAGGACAGGACAAGAAATTCCCACCTTGTTATACCTGAACCGGAGAAACCTTCATATTTGCCTCAGCTAAAGGCTCTTAGATTTTTCCTGTGTACGATAATTATTTTGATTTATTTTGCGAGGAAAGATCTGTACTTTTGCCTGTCATTCTTAATACGTTCAATTGCGTATAATACTGTGCTACACCTCTGTTGTGAAATAGTTGCTCCAGGCGCCGCCGCACGGTGGGCGGGCGGCGGCCAGCGCGAAGCGCGCATCGGCGCCTACAAACCTAAGTGGATACTTCAAGCATTGTGCAATGCGTGAAGTATCCACTTAGGTTTGTAGGCGCCAGTAAGCCTCTCGCGCTGACAGCACGCCGCTCCGCTCTGTTAGGCTTTAATATTTATACTCGCATAGTCAGTGTTTTTTAACTTATGATTTTGAAATGTTTGCACACTCTGCATTGATTATTCTCATTTAAATTGATGGGGGAAAAATGTGTATCAATTTATCAAAAGAGAATAATAATATAAAGTGTGTTTTTTAAATATTGGTGGTTCTATGTCAAATTTAATGATTTCCAAGGCACTTCAATTTTTTCTTTTACATTTTGTGCGTTCATTGTGCTGCAGCGAGGTGTACGCGCAACCAAACGCTCAAAATTTGACGTATTTGACTCTAAAAGATCGATGTAAAAATGGGTTAAAACTAAAGATTGCGTGCTTCTTGGTTTTCTTCCCTCTTTTATTCATTTTTGCAGTTTCTGTCGGCACAACTGCGGCTCATTGAGAATAATATCGCTTGGAAAAGGTTTTACAAATATTTGTCACGTTTTAGAAATATAAATGTTTTTAAAATGAAGTAATAATTTCGTATAAAGAAAAAATTAAAAAAATAAAAAAAAGTACCTATACATATACATATGAGGTATATTGTGCATCGAATATTTTAAGGATAGAAATAAAACCAAATATTCGCCAATGACAATTTAAAAAGATGATTCAAGAGGAGAAAGTAATAACATTTCATTTAGAAAATGAGCAACCATAACAACACTTCCTTCTCTCTCAATTTCTCATTTCCATATTGTCAATTTAATTTTACATGCCGACTAAAATACGTATAGCGCTTGGATCAAGTCACTGTTGCTTATTTTACGTGTGGGCGTAAACTGCTGGACAAAAAGGGTGCGCGGACAAAAAATCGTTGACAAAATGTCCTGAAACCGTTGTTGAAGCTTAATTCTATGAAATTTTGCCAAAGAACTCTCACCAGTGCTTTGATCAATGCGTTGAGGGCAATGGCGTTTATTTTGGTGCCTGGTAAAGGCATAGAATGGCATTGTAACCGCCACTAAAGTACCCTAAACATGGCATACTGGAATTTTAAGTAACTTTCTCTGGGCACTTAAAATCGTCGTGACATGTTAGGTTTTTGAATAGAGTGACTTGAAAGGATGATTCTTGGTTTGAAAAACACAATTAACTTTCGGAATATTTTGCGTGTAA
This sequence comes from Bemisia tabaci, assembly GCF_001854935.1. Taxonomy (NCBI): domain Eukaryota; kingdom Metazoa; phylum Arthropoda; class Insecta; order Hemiptera; family Aleyrodidae; genus Bemisia; species Bemisia tabaci. Next base: position 2,236,583 of record NW_017566682.1, read on the forward strand.
CTAGGCCCAGACGATGAGAGTCAAAAACTAATTATTCGATACCTGGGCGTGTTTAAATCAGAAAGGATATCCATTGTGACACATGAGCGTTGAGAGTCATAAGAGTACATACTTGAAAGGGATCATGTCACGATGAATTTAATTCTTTTTGATTTAAATGCGTCCCTTTCAGGTTCTGAAATTGACTAATTCAAATGGTGTCGTCTATCAAACCATGTAGCCTTTACACAGGCAAATCAAAAAATATTCTTCGGCGTACGTTGACCTTTCCACAAAAAAGACAATCGGACTATTTCTGCCAACGGAACTATGTGCATTATGACGTGAGCCCTGTTAAACACATATTCTTATGGGTCTCAAGGCTCATGTCTTCATGCACATAGTTCCGTATGATAGAAATACGTCCAATTATTGGAGAGTGAAAATCGAAAGCCTGGTGAGCGCCGTCTGGTATTGCAAAGACTGTGCACGATGATAGATCTCCGTCAAGAAACCGAAATGCCCTTGCACTGGAACTTCATTCCACTGGAAAAAAAGTGTTAGGGCTTATCACCTAAAATTGTGGGACTACCACAATATGTTGGATGATGCGAACATTTCTAATTAATTGCGGTAAAACCACAACTCAAGTTAGGGTAGTACCGCAACATTTGGATTAGTAACCTAATTTATTGGGGTACGACCACGAATAATTCGTGTACTACCACGATTGATTCGTGTATTACCACAATTAATTGGAAATGTCCATATCACACAATAAACTCGTGCTTTTTTTTATCCGTGCCGGAAACATCTAAATTTTGCGATCAAGTTAGTGGCAAGAATTGGACAACATTTTGCAATTAGGAACTTCACTTCCTGGCTCACCCGTAAAAACACTTACGTGAATGGGGAAAATATTAGCGTATAGGTTGTTTCAAAACCGAGACAGAAATTGTGGTTCCTCATTGCAAAATGTAGTCTAATTGCTACTTTCGGGCCACGGATCCCGGTTTAATGAAAAAAAACAGTTGTGAAATCTTACCAACTAATGATGGCGGTTACCGGGTTTTGAATTTCCACTCTTCATTGATATGTGAAAATCCCTCGGCCGCTCACTACCTGGTCTTGAAAGTCTTCACTGGGAAAAAAATACATTGGATCTAGAGTCCAGACTCTTAAAAACATCGACAAGAAAAAGCACTCTTGCTTCAATCAGAATCTAGCTTAAATCAAGAACCAAGCCTCTTAATTTAAGCGGATTTCGTTTTGATTTAAGCTTAAATCCGATTGAATCAAGAGTATTTTTTTTGTCAATGTTTTCAAGAGTCTGGACTCTAGATCCAATGTGTTTTTTTTTGTTTTTTTTCCAGTGTTCAAAATCAGAATATCATCACCCGCCTCCGATTGGAGATCTCAGACAGTTAGACGCATGGTTGAAGTACCTTCTGAATCGTCGTTTCAGGGCTGGTATCCTCCGTTTTTTTCCCTTTTTTTTTTTTCGCAGCGTACCAGAGATGATAAATATACAGGGTTATTCAAAAATCACGTACTACTGGTCATAACTTTAGTTCTAATTAAGATATCTATTTGCCGTTCGTGACGTTTTTCTTCATATTGAGAGGGACATTTTTTAAGGCACTTTCTGGTTTTTGACCCCCTCAGGGGGAGGGGTACAAATCAAAAATTTCAAATGCATGGTCACCCCCCTCATGGCCAGTGATGCGTGACTTTTGAATAACCCTGTATTTGACGGCTCAAAGGTTTAGCACTGCAATGCCAAAGAGAAACGCCGCATATGGATTCGAATATGTTGTAACTAAAATTCAGTGACTAAAATTCCTCCAATAAAATGTTTATTTGTGAGAAGGAGTCTTATGCATATTTTCTGTTGAAATTTTCAGATAATTTAGATCTGACTGCGAATAAAATTCCCTTGCAAATTCGGGGGGAAATATTCACAAATGTTCCTGGAAATCCACATTTCATCGAGGGAAATTTAACAACGTTTGAGGGCCCATACGGCGTTCTCCCTTAGCACCAGGAGAATCATAGCTTGGATTCGTTATTCCATTCTTGTTCCGAGTAACACACCCCCACCACGAACGCGGCTTGCCGTCAGAGGTGGCGGGAAACTAGTTTGGAAGACCGTCAGTCAAAACATCGGTAGGATGACAAGATAGCATCCGCATCCCTCGTGTGCATAATTCAGGGACTCGGATAAGTAATTAACTAAGTCGCGAGGATGCCAAGTTGGTTCATAAAATAACAGGGTTAAGTTTCCGCCGAGTTGTGCGGATTAATTAGCTTCCGACCGGTAAAACTGCCCGAAGAGCGCGTTGTTGAAACTCGCAAAAGGCGATTAGAATAGAGGGTTTGATGGTAGGTTATAATAAACCCATGATAGGATCCAGAGGGATTCTGTCTATACCTCTCCTTCCATACCGTCGTTTACTGTACTCTAAGATGAGGCTAAACTCAAGTTGGGTGCACTGAAAAAAAAATATGGTAGATTTCACCATACTCTGACAAACACCAGACTCTATGGCATTATTTACCATTTTATGGCAAGTATCAAGAGAGTTCTGGTGCATACTACCATACTTCTGGTTATTTTCACTACATTTGGCAGTGTAAAAAATCAAGTAGACTCATAGTAGATGTTACCATACTTTTTTCAGAGTGGCTCTCATAGTTTCCTACACCTGGTGTATCAGATGCGCTCGTCATAGAATCATTTCATGTTCGATGATAAAAGGCCATTCAAAATTACATTAGGATCAGTGTAAATTCTGACGTTCTTTGCGACGTATGAGTCTACGTGATACACGGTTTTATGATTTTACACTGGGGACTACGAGCTGAAAATTCTAACAATTTAAACAAAAAATCAAAATTATGCCCTGCGCGCGGATGGACGATCTATTTGAAATATTCTGGTTTGTATGGCGCTTAATTTTGTAGCATCATTGTAGCACCGTGTTTAAGGTAAATGATGATTCTGACAGTTAGTTTTTTTCATTCAGTATTATTTTTTTTTTAAATGTTCATAAGTGATAAATCTAATAAAGACCGCAGGGAAAATCAAATGATGTAATCCACTACAACTTATCCACCATACGACCTACCACCGTACTACCTTACTTTACAAGAAAAAAACACTGGAAACGAGGCTCGAACTGCGTCACAATGTAGTAAAATAGTGCTAGATCCACATTATTTCAGGGGGTAGACAATGCCAGAAAGTTCAAACATTTTCAATTAGTTTCAAACATTGTGAGCTCTAATAAGTACCTGTACCCAACTAGGGGGGGAAATGTTCAGCTCACTTTCAAAATGTTTGACTCTGATTGAAAATTTCTGAATTTGTATTCTACTCAAAATAGTGTGAACCCAGCACTATATTTACCACCTTGCTACCTTACTTATCCATATCATAAAACGACAGAAGCACACACCTCCATGTTTAAAGTCACAGATTTCCTATAATTGGTACCATTGTGTCACTACAGTAAGTTCAAAATGTTTTGTTCGATCTGTCATCGTGCATGGCACGTTGTTCTCAAAGCGAAACTATTTAGACGGAAAATATGTCGTCTCTCGCGCTCGCCCCACCCCAAAAGTAGGGAGTTGGAAACTGGTTGACAAACTGTAGCTCGGCACAATCATCAAATATTCACGCGTGCACATTCGGAAAACTTGAAATTACTTTCCCCCATCGCTGAGGCGCAAGACTACCCCTTCTCTCTTCCATCGTCCCTCCATCAAAATCAACTCGAAATGTAAGCTTCATGCGAGTTGGTATTTGTTTCGTTTCGAAGGAACTTACCTAGATTTGCTGGGTCATTTTCTGAGCACGTGTCGTGTGAGATTTCAAATTTCGGTGGAAAAGCCTTGCCATACCTGCGAGTATTTTTTTTCTCTTTTTTTTAAACCATCGAACTTGTTGAAGTTGCATTTTGAGAAGTTGCGTTCTTTGTTGAGAGGAAGAGGATCAGTTGCTATACTTACTCCCTTTGAAATTAAAAATCAAACCTTAGTTGAAGTAGAGCAAACATAATTCGGGAGGTCTCGTAAGAGAGACAATTTTCCGGAGGGCAAACTCAGTAAAGCCCGGTATATCCCCGACAAGTTGATGGAAATGGACACAGTGCGAGTGATCGGGCAAGCCCTGGAATTGACCGACTGCGGGCCGATTATTGAAATGGACGGACAAAGTTATAGACAAAGAAGACATCAGGGGTATAGAGCGATCCTATTAGTTGAAATGGGTGGTTCTTATGGACTAAGGGGGTAAATGATGGACTAACTACCGGGTCTCTTGTGGTCTATTACCTACGTCCTTTGTCCTTTGCAACCACCCGCTTCCACCAATAGGATCCCTCCATATCCTTTTTGTCTTCTTTGTCTATTGCTTTGTCTATGAATTTCAATAATCAGCCCGCAGGGGCCTACTTCCTTTACTGAGAACTCTGTTAAAAACCGAAGAGTGGATGCAAACCAATCCTTTTGAGGCGGAGGACTTCGACGAAATAGATCACAAGTGGAAAATAATAAGTCTACCGTTAATAAAGAAAATTCTGAAAACGGATTTTCCTCGTCAAAAGTTGGGAAACGTTTGGTTGATCCATTGAGTGAATTCTATGATGATGCTCAAATTGTCCACAATGTGTATTGGCATGTTACTACCAAACACATTAAAGAACAAATTAATATTAAAAGATTTTACCACTCAACCAGGAAAAGGCCAGAACTCGTCGGGACTCACGGGCAGCATGTCCATGCCGTCCACCTCTGCAGATATCTTTACTCGACTTGTAAATGCGGAGTCACAAGAATTTTTAACGCATACGGATATGGAGCAAGACGTGTTCGATAGGTTTACGCAAAAAAAATTATGGCAGACGAAGATGGGCGCATCTCGGAAAATAGATCGTACTAAAGAGAGAGGAAGCCTCTGCAGTTCATATCGGCCCTCTGCGCTGGAAGTTATTTGGTGACACTGAGTGTGACAAGGGCTTGCAGCCAGAGGGGAGTGAGGCAGGACGACTTTTGGCGTCATGCAGATTACAGAGCGACCTTTGCTCTTCAGAAAGAGGATCAACCTTCACTGAAAAAAAAGGTGATTGGCTCAAGCCTGATAATTCTTGAATTTGCCGCCAAGATTTCGTTTTATCTTGATTTAAGCTGAATTTTTCTTGATACAAGCAAAATAATGCTTGGGTTAAGCGAAAAAGTAGTTTGTATTAAACAGCACAATTCTTGATATAAGAAAAAATACTTCTTGGCGGCAAATATAAGATCCTTTTTTTTCAGTGTTTGGTGCAGATGTCGCAGAGAAAAGTGTTGCAGACGATAGGCCAGATTGCCATCTCGCCAGATAACCGAGAGGAAGAGCTGGATCCAACAATCTAGAAGAAGTAGAATTGAAAAAAGTGTGAATTCATTACTTCCTGGTTTTATATGTACTCGTATTTGTTTTAACCAAATTAACCTTGTATGATTCTGCAGGTTTTAAGAGCATTCCTTCTTCTTCTTCTTGATTTTTTTAGTTTTAATTGAGAGCTGATCTTTTCAATTTTATCCCTCTGTTTTTCAAGTGCAGCGTGTTGCCCAGAGAACAATAAAAAGGAATACGGTTCGAATTTAAAAAATATCAATTGGATGAAATCAGCAAAATAGGGCCGTGTCTACATTCAGAATTGAAAGAAAAGACTAAAATAGGACACAAAAACCGAAAGCTAACTAATTCAAACTCGATTTTTTTTTTTTTTTTTTTTTTTTTTTTTTTTTTTTTTTGTAGTTCTTCCGGGAGAAAAAGTGGCGAATCTTATCGAAGATATGACAATTTAAGCGTCTTGTTCCACCGGCTGTGGTAAACCAAAGTCGGGGGTTTCGATTTCCATCCGTTTCGCGCTACCACCCCAACATGGGGTGGGTTTCGGCCAGATGGTCATCTAGGCGGTTAAACTATCATATGTTGGTTTGGGCTCTAATTTTGAAAAAAGCTTTGATCAGAAGCTGGCTAGGGAGATCGGGGACCGAAGTCGAGCCGACCAACTAAACCAAACTCACGGCTGCATATCTGCCCGGATGACACCGGAATCATCCCTATCGAGGGATATCTCTCCGGCTGCAACACTGTTAGGTGTTGAGGAGTTGGAACTGCACTTCAGTTTTAACCTGAGAACTTTAGTCATGTAAAGGCGGATTTTATCCCAACATTCCTTGGATTCCAACATAAAAGACATAATATTTTCAGGAGAAATGGTGCTTTTTAACTTGTTCTCCAAGTCTGTTTTAAGTTCCGTAATCGAGCTACAGCCGAAAAAAGCATGTTCCGGTGTATCCTCGGCAGATAGGCATAGGGCGCAGAGAGGGGAGGGAATCAGTTTAAATCTATTAAGGTAACTGTTGAAGCAGCCATGGCCGGACATGAATTGTGATATGAAGAAGTCTGCTTCCCCGTGGGATCGTTCTATCCACGGCTGTAGAGATGGAAGAAGCCTGTGGAGCCAGCGATCATCTTGGTTACCTACGGTTGTCCATCTGGCGTTCCATTTTCTATTTATGTCTACTTCGATCTCGATAAACTCGATATATGAAATTGAAACAATTCTAACTATTCTATACATCGAGACGAGACGTAAGCACTGTTTGGGAGACTGGGACAGTCTGAACACCGAATAAAACGCCTTCAAAACGGCGCGATACATAAAGCGTCCCACAAATCTCAAGCATACGCTCACGCTGCTTTGCTACACTGCTACACTGTCGTGCTAAGGAAGAACGCCGTATGAACCTTCATGCGTTAAATTTCCTCCGATAAAATACGAATTTTCAAGGAATATTACGCAAAAAGGTGCGACGATGAAAAAAGAATCGCGGAAAGTGACAATTCAACCGGAAATTGTGGAGATTTCGGCCTCCGAGGAGGAGGAGGAGGAGGAGGAAGTGGCGGACATGGACCATCAATCCGAGTGCGCGGAAGATCGCGGAAACGTGACCGAAACCGAAAAAGAGTGCGCGGAAGCAGCGAGTCCTCCGCGGGAGGAGATGTTTGCAGCGACTCAGGCACTCCAAGACGAGGAGTTAGAATTGGAGGAAGAAAAACGAGCTTTTGCGGAGAAGAAGAAAACGGAACAGAGGTCGAGAAAGATAGACAATCATCCGATAGCGAAATTGCTTCAGGAATTAATACCCTCGGGTAATCAAGGGCTAGCACCGCTTCCCCGAGTGATCGAAGAGATGAGGTGCATGATGTGCGATCCGGATTTCTACTTTAGTCTTGCGGATCCTTTTCAGAAAGATCTACTGAAGATATTCCGCGCATGGGAGTTACAGATGAAACAATTGAAAAGAACAGGAGAATCGCTACGCTCATGTGGTTGGAAGGATATCGCGATGCTCATGCAAAACGATACCTTCTTCACGACATTTACACGAACGGAACTGGAGCCGCCGGTGAAGAATGCGCTCTGCGACTTATGGCTAAACTTAGAACAGGAACATATTGCATCGCATCGCATGGAGGACACCTCCACGTCCTACACACATGCGACTACAACAATTCCACCTGTCGCTGCTACATCACCAAAGTCCTCAGGTCTCGGTTCGGGAAATGGGTGGCTAGAACGTGAGCTAGCTCAAGAAACATTTCATTCGAAAGATGGCGTTCTATCGCAGTATATATGTCACACGGAACACGGGTCGTGCTTAAAATTAACCACTCCGGGGAAGACTGGGTTCGAGGTGGCGAAAATCGAACTCTACCCGTTCACGGAAGTGGTGAACGAAGATCGTCTCAATTGGTGGAGGGCGGCACGGACCAGAGCTCTCGTTCATTTCAATTCGCCTTTGGACCCGGATCTAAAGACGATAAAACGAATACTGGACAGGAAGGCGCAGCAAATCTCGGAGATGGAAGGCACGGAAAAGAGGGTAACACGAGTGGCATCGGACAAACCGGAACGCAAAGGTCCCACAAGGGGGAACAAATCCTGAATATGATTATGACGTCAGCTGTAACTCCTTTAGCCCGCTTTTTTGACTCCCATTTATGGCTCGAATCACACTATAAATGGATGCCAAATGATGAGAAATCCCTCAGGCAAGCGTTAAAATTAGCGCAGTATTCTATTAGTAAAATGTCGGTAATTAAAATTTTCAATCATGTTAATAATATTAATACCGATAAATTATTATTCGCTAGTGATACTCCTTCAGAGTATTATTTCAATATTACAAAATCCTTCGATATATGCATGGAACTTTTGGGCTGGCAGATGGGTTTCGAAAATATTAAAAAGTAAACTTGTTCGCGCGTAAACACTCTCTTCATTTTGGGTGCCCCAAATTCGGGGAAAAATTTCTTTTTCGACAGCGTAATACACCTCATGATTAATTATGGGCAAATGGGAAATTTCACGCGCCATGACAATTTTCCGCTGCAAGAGTGCGTACAGAGGAGAGTAATATTATGGAACGAACCGGCAGCGGAATCAGGCAGTTTCGAAACTTTAAAAACAATACTGGGGGGGGGGGGATACTTGTAACGTTAAGGTCAAATATTGTATGGACCATATTCTTCATAGGACCCCGGTGATAATACTCTCTAATAATTACAAAATATATTGGATATTTTGCTTCAAAATTTTCGGAGAATGTTTTACACAATTTAGTTTAAAGTATCTGATAATTTCAAGGAACTATATGCATAAATTACCTCAAAAATACATGTTGTAACCGGGGAAATTTAGCAATTCTCGAATGTAGATACGGCGTTTTTTCTTAGCACGGCAGAGCAGTACAACATCTTTACTCATGTTTTCTTAGTCGTACGGTTGGCATAAATAAAACGTGTCCCCCTTTTTCTCAGATTACAAGTAGATTTCAAACAGTATAACAGACGATACATTTTAAAAAAAAAGACATTCCAAAATAATTTTCCTACGCTTATGCCTTCAAAATTCATTTGTTTCATAATACTTCATTTCTGAACATATGGTTCCGCTCATAGAGGAAGAAGAAAGGTCCCTCTTCGATCTCCTTCAAGACTTCGACGACGGAAGACGACGTGATGGAAGTAGAAGCCGAAGTCCATGCCGAGAAAGAAGGAGGCTCATCCTCCGAACACCCAAAATTATTTAGAGGAGGAGTTCGTATCAGAACCACCCCCGAAGAAAGTTCCCCATGTTTCTTTGGACGAACTGCACGGGTGTCCGTTGACACTTCTGATTCAAGAAGCGACGGAAGTAACGGACCTCGGACTGGCTCCTCTAATGAGAAAAATGACCGATATGAGCCACTGGATGGAAACCAACCCCCAAGAGGACAACCAAATGGAAAACAAGTGGACTGTAATGACCCTTCTATTGAAAAAGATAATAAAAGAGAACTTTTCTCCAAATCAATTAAAGATGATTGGCATCGAGTCTTTCTTTCCGCACATAACAACGAGAGAATTGTCCACGATGTTTACTACGCTGGAAATATGCCGTAACCATGTGTCGGGCTGATATGTCCGGAAATATGGTCGTTTCCGCTTCATTCCAGAGCAATTTAGAACCTATCTGTATTTGTTTTATTTTTTTTTTACATCGTCATTTTAAACGACAATTGTCAGTACGAAGTGTACAAAAGCTTCAAAATCACGAAACTGTTGAAAACCCCAAGCTCCGCGAGTTAGATTAATCGCGCCGAATCTAAACACAGTGCTACTGGTAGGAAACTCTTATTAGCGCCTGCAAGACTGCATGAATACTTCACACATTGCGCGTTAGCCACGATGCGCGGCTGCGCGCTCTCATTCATTGGAAATTCAAGATTTCTCAGTGTCAGACCCACCGGGCCACCGCGGACACGAACCTGGGTAAACCACAAGCCTGGGATCCTAGAATCAAGGGAATATAGAGATTTCGCAAACCTGTAAAAATGTTTTTCATGACTTCCCAAGAGGTTGCCATATTGTTCTTTCTGATGAATTAGTGAATACTGGTGTCTCTGAGTCCTTAATACCTGGGCTGATATCTCTACTATATGTATATTACTAGAAGCTATCGGACTTTTTAATATATTACCGTATTACCTCTGGCCTCCTAAATTTTTATTTTTTCTCACAGTTCGTACAACCGTATGTTCTTTTGAGTCAATTTTCGTTATTTCGGCGGCTATCGTTGGGGGCTAGTCCCTAAATGATCCCGCTCCACTTAAATAAATTTACACGGGCCGTGAAATGGCAATGGGCCTCATCGCGTAGCGCCCTTCTGAGGGTTGGACCGCGTATTATTCAGGAGGCGTACCTGCGTACCCCTGGTTGGTTCATGATAGAGGAGAGGCTAATCTACTAAAATTCCATTTTGGATTTTATTGATATTTTAAATGATTTTTTGCACGAATAAATTATCGCCCGTTTGATTTTACACCAACATATTCAATCAATTAAATTAAATGTCTCACTTTAGAATCTTCTAAATTGCGTGTAGTTGAAAAATGATCGACACTAGGAATTCCGTGATTCATGGCCGATATTCCTGATATTCTCTTAATTTTTCCTGATGACATCAAATTTCCCGAATTTCCCCGTAGAAGGGCGACTTTGAAAAATATTTAATTTGAACAAAACTCACTTGAAGCTTTGAGAGAGAATGTTCGCACATTTTGGCCATTAATCCTTCATAGGACAGTCTGATAAACATAAAAACATGACGGTGTGTCTCCAAAAGAGCGCTGATGCACGAAATGAAGTGGAATACTGCATGGACCATATACTCCACAGAACACCGGTGATAATTATGTCAAACAACGATATTTTTCCCAAGGATCCGGCCTTTAAAAGTGAAATACTGCATGGACCATATACTCCACAGAACACCGGCGATAATTTTGTCAAACAACGATATTTTTCCAAAGGATCTGGCCTTTAACTCTCGAATAATTCGACATAAATGGAGGGGTGCACCTTTTCTAAAAGACTATAAACGCAAAGTCCATCCTTTAACTTTAATTTATCTCTTTTTAAGTTTCAATATTGTGGATGAGACTTTAATTAATTTGAACAAAAATTATTTAGATGAATGCGAGCGTGTAAAGAAAAAATTTGAAACGGACTACTCGCCTCACGGACGATTCGATCCGTACCTTATAGACGATTTTTAAAACAAAAACCAATTTTACAATACACCCTTTTACGAGCAAACTCTTTAATTTTTTCGGTTTTTACTGAAAGCAGAAACCCTTTAATTGTAAAAAGGGTGTGAAATCGAGACGATAATCACAGGATACGGTAGGCTCGCTTACTGCGGGATCCCACTGCCGCGAAGCAGTGGCGTGGCGTGAACTACGATGTATCGATTGTTCTGCCATTTAAACCTATGGTAAATAATCGATTATCAAGGTGTTCGCTGCGAACACCCTGTTTATCGATCCTTTTCCATAGGTTTAAATGGCACAACAATCGATATATCGCAACGCACGGGCCACGCCACTGCCGCGAAGGCAACACTGGTCGCGGGATACAGGGTATTCGGGGACGCAATCGTTGTAATGTACCCAGAGTCAACTGGGAATTGGGACTATTGTCTCCGAGCCATTACTTATACGCCCGTCTCATTGGTTCCTATGCTGAGAGCGTCTATTAATACTTCCCAACGCTTTCCTGGTACCCTCTCTCAATTTTTTTAATCAATCAGCGAGCTCCAACTCCGATGCGCTTTCACCACTCTGACGAACCATCGTCGGGATTTCTACCGCAGTAAGGAATAACGACGTAAGCTCATTAAGACGTACCAAAAGTTCTATACCATCAAAACACATATTTTCCGGCGAATTTATGCATATTTTCTTCGGAATTTTGAGACGATTTTTTCGTGAATACTTTTATATTCCTACATTCTAAGATATCTGAAAATGCTAATGAAAAACATTCCCAAAACATAGGTAAATGATCCAGAGCAATTTGACAACGTCTGAATGCACGTACGACGTTCCGCCAGAGAATGGTAGATTCCGCCTTGAAAAACGGTTCACCACCCGCCTGCGTGGCGTTTTGTTCCGGATCTCTCGCTTGGTTTCCGATGCTTTGTCTTCGATAAATCAGAGATTTTCAGAGCCCCCTCCCCCCTTACTGTTATCTCTGTATCTTTTTTTCGACAGATTACGTAGTTTTAAGTGTCAAGGAGTGAACATCGACAAGCTCTCCGGTGAGTCGTCCTCCCACGGGAAAGAAGTGGAGTCTTAGTGGGTGAACGACGGATGGGCAACGTATTGTAGATGGAAAATCAATTGTTTTAACACATGGGGTTTAAATCTCTACTAAAAGCGATCATTAATTGGACTCCATTTTGCAATTAGGAACTACGATTTCTGGCTCAATTCAGAAATAGCATATAAGACGTAAGTTTCCCTATTCAGTCAGGGGATTTTATGGATGAGCCTAAAATGGTAGTAGTAGTTACGTTTTGGGGGTCAGGGAGGCGGATGGAGCATTTTACATGAAAGAATTCAAGAAGATTGCAAGAGTGGACGTAACTTTTTGCATCGCACCTCTCAACGCCAGCATTTTACGTGAAAGAATTCAAGAATATTGCAAGAGTGGACGTAACTTTTTGCATCGCACCTCTCAATGTCAGCGTTTGAGAAAAGGTGTTATGCATACTTATGAGATGCGCCAGCACCCATCACAGCGTTAATTATACAATATGCGCGGACATGCAAATTAAAGATTCAGCGAGCGATCAGATACAAGCAAGTGATCAGATAGATATGGATCTTTTGGAGGTTCCTTTAATAAAAGCACTTGTTAATTTATTTTTTTCACTGAGTTTAAAAACAAAAGAAGTTGTAGTTAGAGAGTTTGAAGCTGTAATATTTTTTTGGGAAATTCAATCAGAGTTTGAAGCTGAAATGCTTTTGTCGATTTTTGAGTGGTATACTGATATTTTAAGTGAAACCCAATTTATTAAATTTTTAGAAATCAAGTATTACTTATTTTCAACAATACGACAGCTAAGAGTAGTTCTTCGAGAAGAAGATGAAACTCCAATGGATATCGATGGATAACGTCATGTTTTCAGGTATTTTACATGTTTTAACACACATGGTAATTTAAGAATCGTTTTTGTACATCATTTCAGATGGATGACAAAACAATTTTCTCGGAAATTCTACCGCAAATATCACATATTGCTTACGTAGAAAACCTACGTCACGGATGTTGGTGTGATCATCCGTCTTTTGTTTTAGATACAATTCTTACTATGATCTCAAATATTTTTTGGGATGAATTAGTGGATTTGTTGATACATCATAATAGGAGAGAGTTGCTACAGTTTTTGATTCGATATAAACAATTTTTACGAGCGCACGTGGATTATATTGATTTTAATTTTCTTGTTTGGCTAAATAATCCTGAAACTATAATGGCGTATGTGGAGGGGAATCTAGCGCCATGTTTACGGGACGATCATGAAATTGCTCCAGAGTTATGGTTGAAGATTGTGTACACTAATGATTACATATATCTATCCTCACACCCATTTTACACTTTAGAAGATGAAGAAGCAATTTTTGATTGAAAGGTTTGTTTGTTTTTTTCAGAAAAATGACTTCAGAAATTTTCACAACAATTTTAACGTTAAAAAAGGAAATGGAGGATCATCAAAAAAATGTCATAAATCGTTTTAATGAAATAGTTGAGAGGACTAGTTTTACCTCTGAGACTGAGTTAAATCTTACCAAATGTTCTAAAATTTGGGCAGAAAAAATTTTAGGATATTCCAATACGAAAGCTAATATTATAATTCATTTTATTCGGCGCGTTTTAGTTGAAGTTCATTATTGTGAAAAATTTCATAAAAAAAATATAACTTTAACTTGCCCTTACACCATCCTGTCCATATCGGATCCCAAATTTCCAATGATCACTTGTTTGACGCCATCTGAAGTTAAGAGTTCTAAAGTGTAAAATGGGTGTGAGGATAGATATATGTAATCACGAGCAACCAGCCCGTGCTTCGCACGGTGATAAACCGTCATTAATGAAATTACACCATGTTATAACAATAACTTTTGTATTAATATATTTTACTATACCTATTATGCCCATATTTATATTTTTTAATATAATTATTCAGAAGCTACAAAATATTTTTACATGTGGGGGCTGTTGTTGTACCCATCAGCAAAAACAAAAAACATGTTTGCGAGTATCAATTTTGTAAATATGGTAGTAATTTATAGACCCAGCAGTCTTGAAATTAAAAAATAAATAACTGTTGTAAGAAGATGTATTTATTAATTTCAATAAATAAAAAAGGCAGATTTTGAGATGTTGCTCTACACTAAAAACATTAAATGAAAAATCATACAAAAGAATAAACTTAAAAAATATAAAATCATGAGTGTGACAGACATTTTGAGATCTTGCGCTAGACCTAAAAAAGTAGTCAAGTTATTTATTTTAATTGAATAGCAACTTGAATTGACAATAAATTTTGAAAGAAGATATAACATGCTCTGAAATTTTGGAAATTGGAATTGGAATTTTGAATTTATCATCATTTAATAACAATTTAAATTTATAATCTGGAAAAATTAAATTATTCCGGAAAATAATTTCGGACTTTTAATG
>NW_017566682.1:2252970-2270459 GCF_001854935.1 Bemisia tabaci
ATTAGTGTACACAATCTTCAACCATAACTCTGGAGCAATTTCATGATCGTCCCGTAAACATGGCGCTAGATTCCCCTCCACATACGCCATTATAGTTTCAGGATTATTTAGCCAAACAAGAAAATTAAAATCAATATAATCCACGTGCGCTCGTAAAAATTGTTTATATCGAATCAAAAACTGTAGCAACTCTCTCCTATTATGATGTATCAACAAATCCACTAATTCATCCCAAAAAATATTTGAGATCATAGTAAGAATTGTATCTAAAACAAAAGACGGATGATCACACCAACATCCGTGACGTAGGTTTTCTACGTAAGCAATATGTGATATTTGCGGTAGAATTTCCGAGAAAATTGTTTTGTCATCCATCTGAAATGATGTACAAAAACGATTCTTAAATTACCATGTGTGTTAAAACATGTAAAATACCTGAAAACATGACGTTATCCATCGATATCCATTGGAGTTTCATCTTCTTCTCGAAGAACTACTCTTAGCTGTCGTATTGTTGAAAATAAGTAATACTTGATTTCTAAAAATTTAATAAATTGGGTTTCACTTAAAATATCAGTATACCACTCAAAAATCGACAAAAGCATTTCAGCTTCAAACTCTGATTGAATTTCCCAAAAAAATATTACAGCTTCAAACTCTCTAACTACAACTTCTTTTGTTTTTAAACTCAGTGAAAAAAATAAATTAACAAGTGCTTTTATTAAAGGAACCTCCAAAAGATCCATATCTATCTGATCACTTGCTTGTATCTGATCGCTCGCTGAATCTTTAATTTGCATGTCCGCGCATATTGTATAATTAACGCTGTGATGGGTGCTGGCGCATCTCATAAGTATGCATAACACCTTTTCTCAAACGCTGACATTGAGAGGTGCGATGCAAAAAGTTACGTCCACTCTTGCAATATTCTTGAATTCTTTCACGTAAAATGCTGGCGTTGAGAGGTGCGATGCAAAAAGTTACGTCCACTCTTGCAATCTTCTTGAATTCTTTCATGTAAAATGCTCCATCCGCCTCCCTGACCCCCAAAACGTAACCACTTTCGTGCTGCAATTATTAACCTTTACTTCAAAAAATTATCATTATCCGAGATTCAATTTTTTTGCTATTGTGCTAATTGCATAAGAATAATTATTCAACCTTTCAGTGAGAAAAATTGTGATTTTTTACTTCAAATTTTTTTCGGAGGATTTTTTTTTTGTTGATAAAACTTGCATTTCTGATAAAGCTTCGTTTTACGAAAAACTTTTTTCTTGCTATGTCCTTGAAAGATTCAAATCCAGACGCAAGTCAGCATTTTTAAGAGGCTCCCTAAGCCGGAATCCCGAAATGTGCCGCCGTACATAATTCAGAAGATTTAGAATACTCGAACAGCAATCAAAGAGACTTAGAATCAGATGTCGAGTTGTCTTGGGAGCCTGAGAGGTTTTGCCATTTGCATCAACTCAAGTCGAAACGGTCTTTAAAACGCCTTCAATTTCCGTGAATGCAGCATGCTGTGCAAACCACGTACGCTGCGGACGCTGCCTTGCGAGTGGTGTCTGGTCTAGATTGAGTGGGATAGTAAGAATTGGTGGTGGTGAGATTGAGGGAGATGCTTGCCGGGGAGCCGGAATTTTATAGGGCACAAATGACGGAAATCTGGCGCGGCTGGGAACTACTGATGAAGAAGTTGAAAAGAGATGGGAAACACCTCATAAATTGTGGATGGATGGATTTACGGACGTTACTAGTAAAAGATACCTTCTTCATGTTATTTACGCCATACCGAAGAAATGCCCTCAGGCAATACCGGTGTTGTAACCCAAACCTAGTGTAAATATTAATTATAGTTTTAATTAATTAATCTCTATAAGTATTTTAACCTCTTCCAATAATCCTGTAACAAAAAAAAAAAATCCGGATCAGACACAAATGACGAAAATCTGGCGCGGCTGGGAACTACTGATGAAGAAGTTGAAAAGAGATGGGAAACACCTCATAAATTGTGGATGGATGGATTTACGGACGTTACTAGTAAAAGATACCTTCTTCATGTTATTTACGCCATACCGAAGAAATGTCCTCAGGCGATACCGGTGTTGTAACCCAAACCTAGTGTAAATATTAATTATAGTTTTAATTAATTAATTAATCTCTATAAGTATTTTAACCTCTTCCAATAATCCTGTAACAATATCACTATGAATCATAATTATGTCCTTATTCCTTTTCTTGTTAGACTGTATACTATAGGCCTTCTCGCCAATTACTGTCTTAATTGGTTGTAACTTGTAATTAAACTAATAAATATGTTATATCAAAAAAAAAAAAAAAAAAAAAAAAAAAAAAAAAAAAAATGTTATTTACGCGTTTGGAGCTGGAAGAGCCGATGAAGAGCGTCTTTTGCGATCTTTGGCTCAACTTAGAACATCCACTTCCTATTTTGCAACACACGGGCGGCACGTCCAAGCCGTCCAATTGTGCGAATACAACAACTCAACCTGCAGGTGCTACATTACCGAAGTCATCAGAAGAGATCTCGGACGGTGGTTGGCTCGCAAGTGTGTTGCAACAGCAAAAATCGACCGACAAAGATGGCGTAATTTGTCAGTTTATCTCGCATCAGGAAGACGGCGCCCAGCTAAAGCTAGTAACTCCTGGGGAAATTGGATTCGAGACTTGCAAGATAGAGATATATCCGTTCAACGAGATGGTCAGAGAAGAACGAATCGACTGGTGGAGAACAGCGAGGACACGGGCTTTGGTGCATTTCAACTGGCCACTGGATCCGGACCTACTGACCATCAAACGGATTCTGGACAAAAAGGCACGAGAAATCGACGCGATGGAGGGATGCCAGAGGAAACTCCGCAGGAGCGCTCTTGACGTGAATATCATGCGATCCTCTGTGATCATAATTATTTGCAGGAACATTTACGTAAATGCGTCGATGTAGAGGTGAATTCCGCGTAAATTTTGATGACTTTTGATACTTTTTTCAATCTTTAATTCAGTGAACGCTTTTGAAGTTATATTCTAAACCCTCTTTTGAAACAACTATTTTCGAACGGTCCATTGACAGTGCTAAAATTTTCATGAAACAAGCTTTAATCCATGGACTTTTAGAAGCTTTTGAAGAATAACTTTTAGACAACTGGTTGCAATTTTTAGCTTTTAACTTCAACATTTCTCCAACTCATAGAATTTACTTAAGAGTTTCCCCCGAAATTGCTTCTCAAAGGATACAGACCCGACAAAGAGAAGGAGAAAATTGTCTCACCTTAGAACGTATTAAGGAGTTGGTTGAGTTACACGATGAATGGTTACTAAACTGTGAGGTTACTGAATGTGAGAAAAAAGTGTGCATAATTGATGGAAATCAGGATTAGGAATCCATATTCCTAGATTGTCTGAAAGTGATTGATACCATACTCTTAGACTTTTTTGCCAAAATAGACTCACACCTGAGTTCTTTTCAACAAGAAATGTTATAAATTTAGTTTTTATTATCGGTTACAGTTGTAGTTTCCCCAATAGTTAAACATTTATTGTACTAAAAGGCAGTCACTATTTTATAACTTCTTTTTTTTTCTTACTCTAGGTTATGGTCCTAGTTTTTCCATTATTTATCAATTTAACATGCCAAAAACGACAGATTCAGCATTTCATGAAATCACAGGGATTTATTCCTTAAAGATTACTAATTGTAAAGACGTAGATGTGTGTTCACAAAAAGTGAGTCATCAAGTTATTACTTTTCTCGAAGAAAAAGTAAAAGAAAAACGACTCAAAATAGTCATTGATTTAGAATGTAAGTATTTCAATCCAAAAGTGGATTATGACTTATGTCCATGTGATATGTTTATGTGTGTTATGTTATGGCCATGTGGATATGATAATATGACTTATGTCCATTCCTCTCCTATAAAAATACTTTTAACCCAAGGAGAAGTTTCTAAAGTGTATAGTTATGCATCTAGAACAATTTCAATTTCAGCAGATGAGTTTGAAACAAGAAGTGAGTGGACTTTAGTTTCTTGTAAAACTTTCTTCATCAACTTGTGTAAGAACGTCCCTTTGAAAGGAAGTGATCACACTGAAATACCCGCTAGTTTAAAAGCGTCAAAGTCTGTCATTAACATCCAAAATAGTGATGATGAATGTTTCAAGTATTGTATTTTAGCAAAATTTGTTCCATTCCCGAGTAAACTCTCATCTTATACAAAAGACCCTTCATTGTTTGAAAAATACAATTGGACAACATTTCCTGTACGCTGGGAGGATTTTGATAAATTAAAGGCAATAAACCCCAACATTTTCATACACATTTATTCTTTGGAAAACTCTTTAGACCCCTATACTTTTCACCCTCTTCGAGTCCCGTTACAGGAAAAACAGACAATAGAGATCTCTTGTTATTGAACGGCCATTATTTTTATATTAAAAACTTAAACGCTACGATCATGGATATCACTGTTCTTTCTAATAATGTTGATCAGCTTCAGCAACTACATGTTGCGACTATGAGTAGTACAATTATATATTTCTTTCAAGCTGGCTTGGTACAGCATGCTGCTTCCATCCCAGAAAAACACACCTATAATGTGAGAAATGAGTTTATACTGGATGTAATACAGCAAATTTCAGTCATGACAAGCTTAGGAAGAAAATTTATAATAATTGGTAGTAACTCGGGTAAAAGACTTTTTGTAAAACCCGAATGTGAACCTTCCAATTTACAATCGGAAAAAATTGTCTTTACAAGCCCCTTTAAAAATTTACCTCTCATCCATTCCTTTAAAAAAATGTGTAACCGTTTTGAAGTATCACAACAAGAACTTATATCTAAATGCTATCAATTTTTGTTACACCAAGAGTCCGACCATTATGTAGATAAATATTTCATTCCGATATTTAGAACTAGGTTTTTAGCACGTATGTCCCTTATTAAAATCACATACCCTTAAGTTTTGATGTTTTTTTTCTCTTTTAGATGTCTAGTTATGATAACAAGAGATTGTTTTTAAGGGACAATATTTATTCCATTCCTTATCACCATTGTGATTGGGTGAAATACAATGAAAATTTAAAACGGGTGCATGAAGAACTGTTATACAAGATAGCGGAGAAAACATTTGAAGAATTAACGTGTACTGTGCAAGAAGAATTGTAATTATCTGTTCTTGAAAATAGCAGTCTTGAAGCTTGTTATTACTTTTTCTTAATTTTACCCTTTCTGTTTTCTTTACCCTTTCTTTTTTCTCTGTTGCCTCTCCTTTCAGTCTCTCACCTAGATTGCCCTGACCGCAAGAAGCAAAAAGACAGCACAGCAATCCTCCTCAAAGCAGTAATCTTATCAAGAGGAGGTCGTTCGAAGCCACACGCAAGAAAAGTACGTTTTACCTTTACGATCATGGAAGTCACTGCTTTGTCTATTAATGTTGAACAACTTCATCAAATACACGTGGCGACAATAAGTAGTACAAGTGTACATTTCTTTCAAGCTGGCTTGGTACAGCATGCAGCTTCCATGCCAGAAAGACAAATATACTTGTACTTGGAAAAATGTGTCGAGGCGATAGCATCCGTACCTGAAAAGTTTTATGTGATTTTAGAATTTATACAGGACGTAATACAGCAAATTTCCATCATGAAACGCTTAGGAAGAAATTTTATAATAATTGGTAGTAATGCAAGCAAAAGACTTTTTGTAAAACCTGAATTTAAACATTTCAATATACAACCGGAAAAATTGTCTTTAAAAGCCCGTTTAAAAATTTACCTCTCATCCATTCCTTTAAACAAATTTATACCCGCTTCGAAGTATCCCAACAAGAACTTATATCCAAATGCTCTCAATATTTGCTACACCAAGAATACGATCATTACATGGACAAATATTACATTCCAATATTTAGAACTAGGTTTTTAACACGCATGTCTCTGATTAAACTCCTACCCTTAAGTTTTAATGTTTTTTTTCCTCTGTTAGATGTAATATTATTTATGAGGGGGAAAATGAGAGAAGACAACGAATGGATTTTAGATACCTACCCCTCAGATGAAAGTGAGTCAAATTAGGTTCCATCAAGACGATCTTTGCTTTCATATTTCTTTTTCTTGTTTCAGTGGCTGAAGCTTTGCTTAGAAAATTGCAGCAGCTACAGGAAGAATTAAAAGGAATTAAAACCAAAGGGCAGCAGAAACGTAAGAAGGGGGGAATCATAGAAGAAGTTGGAGAAACAAAAAAACGCAAATATGTATCTAAAAAAACAGAAAATTTTATAAAAAAACCTTTACTGTTGAACAGGAGGGTGTATGATTTAACACAGGATTCCACTAAACAGGTTTATATTGGGAATGACCCGAAATCTGATTATAAAGCGTACGTAATACTGTTTAAATGTAGCTATCCACAGGAATGCATAAAAATGTCTATTTCTGAGTGGGAAGCGTTTAAAAGTCAATTTTCTACACTAACCACTTATTTTGAAGAAAAAAAAGAAAAAAAGAAAAGTCCAAAAGGCATAGAATTTGATGGGTTCGAAATTCAATTCGAAACCCACTACGGGAGTTTAAGCATGAAACTTCTCGAAAAGAAAAGTAAATCGGAAGTCATTTTCCAGAAACCGTCTTTTGCTACTTTAAAAAACGTATCGACGTTAGTGACCCTAGCAATAAAAGAATGTGCTATTAGTAAATCGAAATTTAGAGAAATGAGAAAATGGGACCAAGACCACGAAGTGCAAGAAGGATTAGATACGTATTTATTTGCAGAAATGGCAACGTTTACAGGGAGAAAGGACACTTCTCCCCCTGTGTCCTCCTCTTCAGATGAAGAATCTGATTAGAATTTTAAATTGTCTGTTTTTAGGTTTTGAGATTTGATAAAATTGTAAAATTGTTAATGTTTTTTTTAATTGTCTCTTTTATGTGATGAAATTTGTTTGTTGTCATGAGAGTTACTGTAATAAAAATGGTACTTTGCAAATTAATTTTTCCTCTTTTTACACCTTCTTTTTCTCGAAAAATCCTTTTTTAATTCTCTTTCATTCACTTAATAGAAAATTACCTTATCAATATAGGAACAACTCCGTAATGTATGGTTGCAAAATAGAGCACCAAGTAAGCTAGCACCAAGCACCAAGTAGTAGCCACAAGAAGTAGTTACAGAGTAGTTTCTATATGTATAGGATGAGAAATAAGAATTTTAGTCAAATGCTGGCAGTCAATCGAGAGAGAAGGAGCTACGGTCAAGCTACGAATTGGCTACGAGGTAGCCAAAATAGAACTGTACCCCTTTACGGACATAGTGCACGAGGACCGGCTGAATTGGTGGCGGGTCGCGCGGACACGGGCGCTGATCCATTTCAACAATCCGCTCGACCCGGACCTCGTTACGATCAAGAGGATATTGGATCGCAAGGCGAAAGAACTGGACAGCATGGAGGGGACCGAGAAGAGAGTTTCTAATTTGGAAACTCTCTTGGTAAACTTGCCACTTGCCACTTTGGAAATTCCAAAGTGGCAGCAGACAAGGGCAAAGGAACCACAAAGGCGAGCAGATCTTAAGCATAATCATGTCGTCCGCAGTAACACCGTTGGCCCGTTTCTTCGATTCTCACCTGTGGCTGGAGAGTCATTACCGTTGGATGCCCAACGATCAAAAATCTTTGCGCCAGGCTCTCAAACTGGCGCAATACCAAATAAGTAAGATGTCTCCCATACAAATTTTTAATCACGTCAACAGAATCGATACAGACAAGCTTTTGTTCGCATCAGATACTCCTTCCGAGTATTATTTAAGAATAATTAAATCTTTCAAAGTCTGTTTGGAATTATTAATATGGCAAATGGGTTTTGACAACATAAAAGATTTTTTACAAGATATATTTGACGCTTTAGAAAAGGTGCGGCCCAAAGTAAATACTCTGTTCGTATTGGGTGCTCCAAACTCAGGAAAAAATTTCTTTTTTGACAGTTTTATACATTTAATGATCAACTATGGACAGATGGGGAACTTTACGAGGCATGACAACTTCCCGCTCCAGGAATGCGTCCAGAGAAGAGTCATCCTGTGGAACGAGCCGGCCGCGGAGTCGGGAAGCTTTGAAACACTAAAAACTATTTTGGGGGGCGATACATGCAATGTCAAAGTAAAATACTGCATGGACCACATACTTCATAGAACTCCGATTATAATTTTATCGAACAATGACATTTTCCCAAAAGATCCTGCTTTTAATTCTCGCATAATTCGCCATGAATGGAGGGCCCCCACCTTTTCTAAAAGAACATAGACGCAAAGTGCATCCACAAACATTAGTTTATCTTTTTCTTTGTTTCAACATTGTCGATGAAACGTTAATTAATTTTAATAAAAATTATCTAGACGAGTGCGAGCGTGTAAAGAGAAACCTTGAAACTGATAACTCGCCACACGGCCGGTTCGATCCGGACCTCATAGAATGGGGGGAGGAATGGACGGACAGAGAAGAAGCAAACACAGATGATGATTAATTGATTTTTTATAATTTTATTTAATAAAAAACTTATGTCTATTGTACATTTTTGTGTTTTCACTTAAATTATATGAACACCCTTTATATCAGAAATAGACGGGTTTTTTTCGTTTGACCAACTTGGGCATATCGCTATTTTCGGCCGGGTGAGAAATAACCGAACCCATAAATGTAAGTCCCGAGGGCAAACGATTAAAACTGGCCCCAGAATTAAAAGTCATAATATTATCGTTCCATTGAACAGGTGTGGCGCCTCCCGTCATACAAGAATCAACATGATGACTTATATGAATAGTAGAAGTAACTTCAAAATAAGCGCAAGAAATTTGCCACGAAGATTCATTTTTTGCAGGGTTCAAATTGGGGGTGGGAAGCAGCCCTATGTGAACTTGAGGGTGAGCATCACGAAATTCCCCGACATCGAAATTATGAGCCGTAGGACCCAATCCGAGTTGTCCGTCGTAACTATAAGTGATGGGAACAACAAGGGCAGTATAATTTTCAGCTTCATTAGTACACTGAAAATCACCGTAAATATTCATATTTTCAGAGGGGTTCAAAGGGTTGGGTGCAGTAGTAGTTCAAGGGTTAAAACGGTACTTGAAAGAACCGAAATACTTTGAACTCAATAAATTCTGATTGGCCTGCATATAATTCATATTTACGCCTCTTTTTCCTTTTAGACCGCCGTTGGACGGTGAGTAAGAATAATCTGTAATTGGAACACCGATAGAAGTGCTAAACATAAAACGATTAATAATTTTATCCAAACGAGGATTATTTCCTTTACGAGGCACGTAATTACTTTTGGCTTTAATTTTAGCGTCAGATTTTTTCTTTTCATTATCATTATAAATATATGCGGCGTATTCATCGACCTTGTCATAGTCATATTCATTCATCCAGGTATTGCATCATGATTAGATGACTCATATCCGTTCAGTCACGCAGGAACTCCGTACATCCTGATTACTCATGCGTATTGCCTCAGCTTAGAAAGAAACCTTGTGCATTCGCGCAACCCATGAGTCACTAGGACTCTTATCTGGTACACCTTTGTATAAGTATAGCCGTGCTCGGCACCTATCTTCAGTCTTCAGCCAATACACTCATGAATACCACGGTACCTCTCAGTGTTTTCTCTTTCCCTGTGTTGACCCCCAGTTCTTTTCTCATACGCGTGTAAACCAGTGACACGACAATTGGCGACGAGGATAAAGCAATCATAATCCACATTCGCGGCCGTAGTGAAAAAATTAATCGTGTTCTATTAAGTTTACGCTCGGATCAACTTGATCACTTGTTCCGCTGCCGGTAGTGCACAGATAAGAATTTTCAACCGCGCCGCGCCGCACAGTTTACGCATCACTCAACATGACAGCAAACACAGAGGGAACGGAAGATACGTACCTGGCGCTCTTCCAAGAGCTAAAAGCCCAGACAAAGACGATTCAGCAACAATTGGAAAACCAGGGACAGCTAAACGAACACATCTCCAGAATGCGGAATTTTGGCATACCAAAGGGAGCCCTGATGACAAAATTTGAGGAGTATGACCCGAAGAAAGAAAACTTTAAATTCTACAAAAGAAGGTTTGAAAATTTCTTAAAAATCAAAAATATTGACGTTACAACTGACGCTGCAGCCTGTGTACCCCTATTGCTGAATTCAATGTCAAAAATTTATGACCAATTAGTCTCTTTGGTTACACCGAAGACTCCCGAAGAGATGAGCTATAAGGACCTTACACAACTAATACAAGAATATTTTAGTCCAGACCTGAATACGGTCGTAGCTCAACACCGATTTTCCTTAACAGTGCAAAAAAGTGGTGAAAGCATCACAGATTATCTCGCAACCCTGAAACGCTGTGCGCTGGACTGCGATTTCAAAGTCAAATGCACTTCCGAGAACTGTAATCAAGAGTTCGACGTGTCGGAAATGTTCATTCAGCCACAATTTATACGGGGATTAAAAGATGACGAGATAAAAGACGAACTCTTACGAACGGAAGCAACAGACTTCAAAACTATTCTCAAAAAGGCGCTCATTATGGAAATTTCCAAAGAAAATACAAAGGAATTATCCATCAAGACAAATGGGCCGAAAAACGCGACGAGCGATATTAATGCAGTAGAATACAGAAAACCGTACAAAAGGCACTATAATGACAAAAAGGAAAACGGAAATGCTTACAAAAATACAGGCGAAAACCGACAAAACTACAACGGCTCGAATAACAAAAACGGAAATTCCCGTACACGCAGATTCAGAGCAAAATTAGAAAAACTTGGCATTGAAAAATTATGCATAAAATGCGGCTTACAAAATCACAAAACTCAAGATTGCTTTGCCAAAAACCTATATTGTAAGGGCTGCAATAACAAAGGTCACGTGGTCAAAGTTTGCATTAAAACTCTTGAGAAAAACTCTATCGCTGCAGTCGAGGAAGACAGCGATTCAGAGAAATACCAAAATTGGGACGAACTAAATGTCTTT
This sequence comes from Bemisia tabaci, assembly GCF_001854935.1. Classification (NCBI taxonomy): domain Eukaryota; kingdom Metazoa; phylum Arthropoda; class Insecta; order Hemiptera; family Aleyrodidae; genus Bemisia; species Bemisia tabaci. The sequence continues at coordinate 2,263,995 of NW_017566682.1, forward strand.
GATGAAATAAATACAGTCGAATTACACGACGATACACAGAAATTTTTTGCAAAACTCGAAATCGAAGGCAAACCATGCACACTAGAAGTGGATTCCGGAGCCACACGTACACTAATTCCGGTTACAATGTTCAGAAAATTATGCCCCAATCTTACATTACAATCTACGCAGAAAATATTCAGAGCATGCAATCAAGCAACATTTAAGCCACTAGGATTTACACCTGTGCGCGTTAAGTACAATGACGTGGAATCAACAGAAATTCTCTTCGTAGTTCCGGACGAATTTCCCGCATTACTCGGAAGACCTTGGATACGGAGATTGAATATACATTTATCGGACCTAGATGACGTCAATAAAATTGACGGTCCAGAAGATACTGCGGAAGACTTACCTTCGTTCGTAAAGCAGATTACAGAAAAATATGCACAAACTTTTCAGCAAAAAGTCGGGAAAATACCAAATGCACTGGCAAAACTGGAATTACGCCCTAATGCAAAGCCAATAGCACTTAAAGCTAGAAACATGATACTTGCACTAAGAAAACCTGTGGAAGAAGAACTGAGCAGATTAGAGGCAGAAGGCATTATTACAAAAGTGGAAACTAGCGATTGGGCTAGCCCCCTGGTCGTTGTCCCGAAACCAAATAACCAAGTAAGACTGTGCGTAGATTACAAGACCACAGTGAACACGCAGATCGAGACAGATCACTATCCTTTGCCAAAAATCGAAGAAACATTGAATTCCCTCGTTGCGTCGAGATATTTTTGCAAGTTAGATGTATATAAAGCTTACTTACACATAGAAGTGGACAAAGAGTCAGCAAAAATACAGACAATGATTACACACAAAGGCACATTCAAAATGAACAGACTGTCTTTTGGAATTAAAGTAGCACCAGCAATATTCCACCGAATTTTCGAACAACTTTTTGCAGACTTACCTGGAGTAACATCATATTTCGACGATATCCTAGTACATGCAGAGTCAATTAAAACATGCAGGGAATACTTACTCAAATGCCTAGACAGGATGCAACAAAACGACATACACATCAACATAGAGAAATGCTCATTCTTCAAAACAGAAGTAAAATACTTGGGACACGTCATCGGATACAACTCAAAAAGACCTGACCCTGAAAAAGTACGGGCGATTTCACATATGAAAGCCCCACAATCAGTAGATCATGTACGCCAATTTTTAGGCATGGCAACATTCTATTCCAGTTTTATCCCAAATCTAGCGGAAGCTACAGCACACATGCGGAAGCTATTACGAAAAGGCATCAAGTTTAATTGGGACAAAGAGTGTGAAAATGAGTTCAATGTTTTGAAAGAAATTCTCGCAAGCGATAAAGTGCTAATCCATTTCCGGGATGACTTACCAGTGATTATCACATCTGACGCGGGACCAAAAGGAATAGCCGCTGTGATGAGTCACTCGATTGAAGGTTCTCAGAGGCCAGTAATGTACGCATCACGTGCGTTATCAATAGCGGAAGAGCGCTATAGCCAGCTGGACCGGGAAGCACTTGCGATCGTGTTCGCGGTTAAAAAATTCACTTACTACATTTACGGACGACATTTCATCCTGGAGACGGATAATAAGCCAATTAATCACATCTTTCATCCGAACAAAAACATTCCGCCAGTTACATCACACAGATTGATGAGATATGCAATCTTCTTACAAAATTTTGACTTCGAAATTAAATTGAAAAAGTCAAATGAAATTCCACAAGCAGACTGTTTGTCACGCAACCCAGCAAAATGCAAAGCATCATTTCTAGAAAATGAAATAGATGAAGAATGCACGTTCTTACTCGAAGAAACATTCGAAAATATCGGCACATTACAATTAAATTACGAAACAGTATCTCAAGAGACCCAGAAAGACAAAAAACTGGCAGAGATCAAGCAAATCTTACAAAATAATGCGAATTTAAGCATACAACCTCCTTACAAAGAATACTCAATTCAAGGAGAAGCACTCCTTTGGAGAAACAGGCTAGTTATCCCAGAATCAATGCAATTGCTCGTTCTCAAAGCATTACACGAAACACACATCGGGACAGAGAAAATGAAGCAACTAGCGCGAAGACATGTCCACTGGACAAGCATTAACAAAGATATAGAAGATTATGTAAAATCTTGCGATAAGTGCGCCACAAGTAAATCAGCCCCAAAAACGGCACCAAAGCACGCGTGGGAAGCACCCACGGGAAACTTCGAAAGAATACACATGGATTACACAGGACCTTTTGAAGGACATCACATTTTCGTTGTTGTGGATGCAAAATCTAAATGGGCAGAAATAACGTGCCAGAAAACAGCTCCAACGTCAAAATCAACAATTAATAGGCTTATCGAAATATTTTCGCGGCATGGTTTACCAACATTTTTAGTCTCAGATAACGCCACAATTTTCAAGTCAGAAGAGTTTACAGATTTCTGCGCCAGAAACGGAATCCAGCAGCGGTTCATTGCACCCATGCACCCCGCCACAAATGGACAATGTGAAAGACTTATTCAAACCCTGAAGCAAAAATTAAAAGCCATGGGAACTGAGGACTCACTCCAAGAACGCATTCGAAAATTCTTGACGCGATATTACATAACGCCTCAAGCAGATGGCAAATCGCCGTCCGAATTGTACCTGCACCGACAAATTAGGACAGGCCTAGATATCTTAAAACCCATGCAAAAAGGACCATTCTCTGAAATAACGACTAAAAAAGTTAGGCAACTTACCAAAGGCGACACCATATATGTTAAATTCATGGAAAACAACAGGGAAAAATGGAAGAAAGGAGAAATTTTAGAAAAATATGGCAACCTGCATTACAAAGTCAGATTATTCCATAATAATTACACCCTGTTAAGACATATAAATCAAATAAAATTGTGCCCAACCACTGCAGCGGCTACAGAAAATGGACCTCCAAGGGAAAATAAACAAGCAGCAAACGAAACTCAGCAAAAAGAAGAAGAAGAGGAATTGGCAATGCAACTTCTTGCAGCAATGCAGACAGACCAACCAGACATCACTAAATCTCTAGAAAGAACAACCATACAAGCTGAGGAAACATACGTTGGTACTCCTGAAAACCCAGGACCGGCGTCAAAAATTCCGCGCCGCGTAATTTTAGCGCCATCACCACAACCGACAACACCGGGCAGGAAGCGTGGAGGACAATTACTCAGCTCCGCGCAAAAGGCTTTCATCTCAATTCTGCGTAAAAGCGGCCGGAAATCGCAACCACCGGATAGATATAAGCCATAATGTGACAAATCCGGGACTAAGATAAACAATCCGGAATTATCGGATATATATAAACAATTTTTCTTTATAAAATTTTATCAGTCTCAATCCAAACTTACTCACGCTCAAGTCTGCGATATTACTAGTGTCAAAACGGTGCGCAAAGTTTTGTCTCTTCGTTCCGCGGTTCATTTTTAAGTGAAGTTACGTTCTCAGCTCGTTCAACATGAGTACGGCAACGATTTGCTCAGACAGTAGTGCATTCAACGCTCTAATCGACATGGGCGAACTGTCAGATTCCATTTACTCGCCGACGGACAGGCAACGGCCAGAGTCACCAGTGGCCAAGAAACCCAAGAACAAAGAAGTGAAAAAACCAGCACCAAGAAGAAAAAACGAAATGTTCCTAGAATCAGCACCGGACTCTCAAGTAACACTAGATAATGTGCGCAAATGTTTACTCGTGCAGCATTCATATGAGTTCATGTCAGCTCTAGAAAAGATGACAAACTTGACAGCAGGCAGCTCAGGGATGCTAAAGTGCTTGAACCAGCAACTGATCGCCACGACGTGGTTCTTCCATACAGTATGTCAATCGCTGGAAGCCAATAATCCAGAGGTTTTTGTTTCCAAATAAAATTTCATAAATTATATACGTGCGGTTAGTTATCAAAACATTTCCGTCAGTATTACGCATATTATTACTCATATACATTACTCACCTGTTTCGTTCGCGGAATATTATATCAAAAATTAGTCATTATCCGTGTTCGTGCTATAAACTAATCACCGTGCGTTGTTCATGGGAAAAATTCTTTACTATACGCCGCCGCTCGCCGACTCATCGCTTATCAAAAGTGATAGCGCCCGACCTACGCCAACTATTAATGCCGGCGCTTACTGCTTCCTGGATACAGTGCTCTATCGTCCTTCAACAGTCGCGTGCCAGATTCCATCCCGGACAGTGACATTAGTTTGTTTACACTGGCTCTCCACCGCGGTAACCACAACTTTTGGTATCAGTACTTCAAACGCACGGAGGCCCCGACAACGACAAAACCACCTATTGTCATTCTAGACGGCGTTTTACAAAACCAGCCTATCAACATGGGATTCATCGGTGATGATGAAAAAATTGAAATCATCAACACGGGAGACGCGCGCGGCCTTTCACTGCCTCACATTGACCACATCCAATCATTCTTCATTGTCACGCTGTTCCTACTTTTTGCGGGATACCTCATCAGAAGACACTGCCGCAAGACAAAGCAGCAGAAAGTGGCACTCTCATATGCAATGGCTCACTTGGGACAGCAGCAGCAGAAAAAACCTACACTCTTTCCTACGCAAGTTTAGAAAAGAGGCATACGTATGTAAATTTTTTTTTTTTTTTCAATTATTGTGTTACATTTTTCATTTTCGTAAGCGAGTTCCAAATATGTTTATACGATTTTCAATTTTCTATCATAAAAATTTAATTTATTAAACAGTAATTTCACATTTCTTTCCGAAAAATTTTTTTTTAAATGAAATTCTCGAAATTTCTTGGGGAAATTAGGTAGTAGCATAAATAAAACAAATTTGTGTTTAACGTAAATTTATTAGTACAACCTTTTTCCTGTTATAAGTACATTTTTCTCATTTTTTCCATTTTCATAAAGTAATTGAACATTTCCTAGGGGGGGAGAATGTCATAGTCATATTCATTCATCCAGGTATTGCATCATGATTAGATGACTCATATCCGTTCAGTCACGCAGGAACTCCGTACATCCTGATTACTCATGCGTATTGCCTCAGCTTAGAAAGAAACCTTGTGCATTCGCGCAACCCATGAGTCACTAGGACTCTTATCTGGTACACCTTTGTATAAGTATAGCCGTGCTCGGCACCTATCTTCAGTCTTCAGCCAATACACTCATGAATACCACGGTACCTCTCAGTGTTTTCTCTTTCCCTGTGTTGACCCCCAGTTCTTTTCTCATACGCGTGTAAACCAGTGACACGACAGACCTGAATGGGATACCCGAGTACTGCCGCTTTATCAGAGTCATCATAATACTTGTCCATCAGTTCTGTATGAGACAATTTTTCAAGGGAAGTGGGAATCATAGGTTCGTCGGCCATTCCCTGGTAATGCGGCTCTCGCCACCGGCGAACCCCCCTCCGGCAAATATCCCACAACCAAGACGTGTCCTCTTAGTAAGCAAGGCCATACGAACGCCACTAGAATTTATTCTCAGTCTCCTACCAGGGTATCAACAGAGGAATATGGAGAAGAAGCGGAATCGATCCGTGCGACGTGCCAAGGGCACCAAAGGGTGAACCAGCAGTGGTTCAACCCTCGGCCACTCCGGGAGCTTCACTCCAAGGCGCAGGCACCCAAACTCGCGACCTTCCCCGCGGCACCCACAAGCGCAACCACCACCGCGGCGCCGTCCTGAACGAGGCAACCCCAGAGAACCCGTGAGAAGCGTCTAAGACTCGGTTAGGACCCCGAAAATTTAGATTAGAATTCAGATTAGAAAGGATTTAGACTTAGATTAGAAAATTTGCATAATGGTCACACCCGTAGGACTTTTTTCATTCCAGACCGATTGAAAGAATAAGCGGAAAAACCGGTCAGTTCGTGTTCAAAGAAATAGCGCTGATATTGCTGGACGGAGGAACAGTCGCTCATTTTCTCATGAAGCCTCCCCACAGTTTCGCTCACCTGTCGCGGGAGAACCGCAAACAGGTCTCTTGGCTGGAACGCCGTTACCATGAGATCCCTTGGAACGCCCGGTTCGTGGACTAATACCATCTGTGCGATTGTTCAACTGCATTTTTGCGACTTTCGCGGGGGACGTTTACGTTAAGGGGCTGGAAAAGGTGCGCTGGCTTAGGCGCTTACAACGGCACGGGCGTTCCGATCATGGACTTGGCCGATATGGGATGGCCGTCCTTTATAAATTTACGGCAGATAGGCGTTGAGTCTTGTCTCATGCGTCGTAAGGTTTGCGCTCTGAGGAACGCGTACATGCTTTACTTTTGGATACACCACAACCGTTTCCTCTCGACCATCCCCCCTCCTCCCTCCGAAGAGCCATTCTTCCCGGACGATGATGATGATGATGATGATGATGCAACGGTTGGCAACGCTTCGGAATCGGCTGCTCCGGTGACATCGCTTTAGACACATCAGGTGAGTGTCTCCCCCCC
>NW_017566682.1:2270467-2330478 GCF_001854935.1 Bemisia tabaci
GAAAATCAGGGCCCCGTCCTGCCGATCCTCGGCAACCGACCCCCGCCGAGGCTCGGTCTGGTTTCGAACGTGACTAATGTTTATTTTTTTCAATTTTGTAGCGATATGGCACAAGCACAACTCGATCGCGCTGCGAAACGAGCGAAGAAAACCGAGCGGAAACGCAATTTCTTTTTCAACAGACTCTTCTCCATGTCGTCCGGCCGGATCGTCGTGAGTTACGACTCGCTTGACAATTTTCGAACTGTGGTCCGACTGGTGCCGAAAAGCAAGTGCGAGATATATCTGGACAAAAAGCATGGATTGAATTTGCGAACAAATATGGAGACATTGAAAGGTTTTTCAGGGAGTCTTTCGACCACACGTCCGCCCTCCATGAAGACTCCTCGATCAGCGTGCAATTCTGCACAACTCCCGCTCGGGCGGTTAGAATATGGGCCGCTGGCAACCGTTCCTGCTTTCTCGTCGATAAAGAAGGCTGGTAGCATCACCATCTCGCCCTCTCGGCAATAACTCATGTAGTGATACTGTACGAGAATTTCGAAAGTAAGGTGGTAAAAAGTTTTAAGAACCTGGTCGGAGCCGCACGCATCCAGCCTTTTTGGCCTACCGACCATAGCGTGCAAACATTAATGATAGACTTGAGCCCCTTCGAGGAGTTATGCGACCCGAATCACGTGGGTTTAATTTACGAATGGACGAATATATGTATTTGCGCACAGGAGCTGCTGAAGGCTGCAACAGCGGATGATGAGGAGGAGCGCTCCCCGCACTGAGAAACATTTTTTTTTATTTATCAAGTTTTTTTTTAAAAAAAAAAAAAGTTTTCTCGAAAGATTTTTCATGTGTTTGTAATTTTTAGTTTGCAGCAATCAACGTCACTCAGGGATTTTTTTAGATGTAAAAACAGTTGTATCGCAAGGTCTTCTTGCACTTTTCCTATTTTGCCAGGTTTAGTTTGACTTCCGCTGCAGACATTTCTTGTGGAATGACGTTCCAAGGATTTTTAAACATCTGCCACTCTCTACCAGTGCGGAATTAAACTTCAAAGGTGGGAACAAAGTGATCACCCGGTTGACGAACACGCAGCCTACAGCCTAGAGTGCTTCTACAGAGAACTTCGCCGCCCACGAAATTTCGTACACAGTTCTCTACATTGTCCAGACAATCTGCCAAGTTCGCCCGATATTGTATCGACAGGTAATGATGTTGCAACCCAAACAGAGGAAGAAGAATTCCCCAATCCGAAATGCCTGATATGTATGAAAAATCCAATCATAATAGCATTCTTACCTTGTGGGCGTGTATCCTGTAAATATTGTCTCCCAAAAATTAAATGGTAGAAAATATCATGTTTGCAGAGGTATGGTAATCAACATAACGTTTTTATTTTTTTAAAGAGTTGCCTCATAGTTTAAGAATAATAAAAAAATCCCTTAGAACCCAAGGACTGGTTATTTTTTCTTTGCATTAATACAAAGTTACAATCCTCTCGGGTCAAGTGAAAACTGTATTAACATGAGCAATTTTTCCATGAAAAAAACAAGCAGGAAAGCTCTACACGTTAAGGTCAAAATAGAAAAAAATATGCGAAATACTTGCAAATTTTTTCGAAGTCTTAAATCTATAACGTCTAGTTACAGTGATGGGTGTCGAGGATGAACTTTTAAATTGGAGTAAGTATCATATTAAGACGGATAATTGACGACATAATACGGTAAAATCCGTGTTAAATGTTATAAGGATAATCTAAATTTTCAAATTAAAATGCGGAAGAGTCGCAGCAGTATGAATTGCGATTATTGGTGTTTAAAGCCTAATTTTTAGCAGCGGGCTGTTTCATAACTTTCAAATTGTGTGCTGTATAATCGCACCGTGCAACTTTGGCTAACAAATATCAGAACCTACTCTTTGAGTCTCCAGGCTGCAATTTTGGATTTTCTTCGTCCGATTTAATCATTTTCGTACCGTAGCCGTGTGCTACGTTGCAACCCACTGGAGGCACGTGCACGCCGTCCACCTCTGTGATGTCAACAGCACATGCAGGTGTTACATCACAAAAATTATCAGACGAGAACTTGGAAAGTGGGTTTCTCGCAAGTGTGTCGCAACAAAATCAATCAGCAGAAAAAGATGGAGTGATCTGTCGATATATTTCACATCAAGAGGGCGGTGCCCAATTAAAGTTACTAACAGCCGGGGAAATTGGGTACGAGACGGCCAAGATGGAGATTTTTCCCTTCAATCAAATCGTCAAGGAGGAACGCATGAACTGGTGGCGGACGGCGAAAACCCGAGCCAGACTTGTTGGCGATAAAGAGGATCTTGGACAAAAAGGCGAAGAAGATAGACGCGATGGAGGGAACAGAGCGGAGGATCACCAAATCCAGTCAAGCAGAACATCAGCAGCAAACGTCCCGAGGCACAGAGGGGAGCAAATATTAGGTATGATTATGAAAAGTACGGTAACACCCCTAGCCAGGTTTTTTGATAGTCATCTATGGCTAGAATCGCATTTCAAGTGGATGCCTAACGACCAAAAAAGTCTGCGACAAGCACTTAAATTCGCCCAATACCAGATAAGCAAAATGAGTTTGATTCAGATTTTTAACCATGTAAATAAAATTGATACGGATAGAATGCTATTCGCATCGGACACGCCCTCCGAATATTATTACACGATTAAAAAATCGTACGTCGTACGAAGAAGTAGAATATGCAAATCAGAATGCAAATATGCAGATTTTTTAAAATATTGCTTGGAAATACCTCATCCGTTAAGTTTTGCTTATTTACTCATGAGACATAATTTACTGGATAGTACTCAATTTTCCAATTTGAATATAAAAGTTTTATCAGCTCCACTTTTTAATGATGTTCGTTTAATTTTTGAACAAAACGAATCAAATGAACAAATTCCAAGCAGCAAATCAAAATTAACTTTAGGGGCCCTGTAAGCCGTCGTCAGTAAAGCCTGACAATAATTTACACCCTTCCCATCCAATTTTTCCTTTACTCCATTCTCAGTGTGACCCTTCCCGGTAAGATTTGCCACAGCTCGGACTTCAGAGGCTGAAGCATTTCCTGATGAAAACGGAGTCACCCGCACTTCCCGCTGGAGACTCGGTCATGAACTTTGGAAAAGAGGACCGGGATACATGATTGAACTTTCGATTTTTTGTTAATTCAATAGGTGTTTCGTTAGGTAGCGGCGCCTGAACTTGGGGAGCAAAGGAGCCGGGAATGTTTTCGGTTGAATTTACGGTAGTCATTGGGATATCTTTAAGTTGAAAATCAACCATTTCAACTTCAGGGACGATGATGTCGTATGCAAGTTACGTTATCTCATCTGACGAGGACTTGCTGGACTTGCAAATGTCAATCGCCGTTACCTCTCTTTGACCCGCCATCCGCTGACTTGCGAAAAGCCCGCTCGCCTGCCACATTACCCGTCGCTGTGCTGTGAGCCGACCTTTCATCCGGTGCATTCGCATCTCGTTGCACCTGACCTTTGCTTTGCGGACCACTGCTCTGTTTTTTGTAATAAATTCCATCGACTTATGCTAAGTTTTTTTGATTATTTAATTGGCGCAGTTAAGTAGCCTTCGCGAAGGGCTCTTGCATTCATCGCAAAGCGTCTAGTTTGCCTTACCCACTTGATCGCGGAAACGAACCCACGTTCAACGTTCTAAAATAAAATCGTACAGAAAAACGGAACTATTTCATCGCGAATACAGAGGCTTTTATCTTCCTGAAGAAATGTTTCTCCCCGCTACCAAATCTCTGTCGGAAGTGCCGAGTACTCTGCTCTATTCTTTCTCCCTGGGACTGTTGCGTTCACGGAGAGAAATGAATGCGACGAAGATTTCGTTCAGTTCAAAAATGTAACATTGTCACTCACAGGCCCAACATTACCAACGGCGCCCTCCACAATGCCAGCACTGTAATTTGCTTGGCATATTTGAAACGTCATGAGGTTCACATTGCAGCATTGTAGAAAACATGGTCCATGCTCTAGTGCAACGTGCTGAACGCGTACTGCGCCGCTCATAATGCAGCGTTGTTGAATCATCTATTTTCGGTTGTTTGTATATGACATTATCACATTTCGCCCGCTGCATTTTGCTCAAAAATGTGGGGCTCATAGGACTTTTTTAGTTCCAATACTTATGAATGTGTTCAACACGGCAATTTTCTTTGTTGAATTGGCTTTCAATATGATACTGTAAAATTGTGTGTTTATAATCGCAGGTTGGAAAAGAAAGTATTTCTGTCTTAGAAGGATCGAAATCTTCCTTTTCCATTAGGAACACCGTTTCAGCCACCCAATGTGTCCCTGTTGGGACAATGGTTGTCCCGATCCATTTTGTGATTGTCTCAATAAACCCTGTTTATTTGCCATCTCTTTCGTCTCCGGTCTATCACCTGCCCCCACACATCTCATAAGTGGCAACCGGCATTGGCATTTCGAAAGTTGCACTTTCAAACGACACGTATGCACCGTCGCTAACGCTAATCAAAACTGTAGGAGAAAAAATTCTTGAAAAGACTCGATTTCTCGGTCCATCCAGATATGCTCGAGGCATTGCTAATTTCTTAGGCCGTGGGTTATCGTGGTTGACCGGCAATCTCGATGATACGGACAAGGAGCGTTACTATGCACTGTTGAGAAATTTGGATAAAAGCCAGATTTCTGTGGAAACACAGGTTCAGCAAGAATACAGTTTAACTTTTTTTAGCCATTTTTAATAAGAATAAAGAAAAGAAGAGACGCCTTGAATCGAACGAACGGATTTTATGAGATAAAATTGCTTCAGTGACTAAGTCTATGGCTAATAATTCCATATCTTACAACACGCACTTTCACACTATCGAGACAATCGATTACATTTTAAGCTATAGTTTAACTTTCCTATACATTTTAACGGAAATTGAAAATTCCATTCTGTTTTACGCATCTGGTACACTACACCCTTCCGTCATTTCTGTTGACGACATTCATGCTGAAATCAAAACTATAAAACAATATTACAATGAGTCCATTCCTGGTAATTTGACACAACTCTCTTTTTCGGAGATTTTTGAAAATTGAGGAAAGTTTAAGTATCTCGAAAGATTAAACACGGCAAAAATGGTCACGACGCCCCGCTTCCCACGCAGAAATGGATGCAAATTTAGAACAGATAATAAGATTAGAAACTGAAAATAGAATGTTAAAGGAGAACGAACGAAAGAAAAGAGAAGCTGGAGCAGATCGCCGCAAGAGACGAGAAAATCGAAAATCTTACTCGAATAAATGAACGTATAGCCAATGAGAAATTAAGTCATGAAGTCATAATGACTAGAATTGGCCGCTTTCCGTAGAGTTGCCCCTACAGGATTATTCCAGCGGTATTAAAAGTCATTAAAAATTACGCGTAATTCAGCTCACTATCGAGGAGTTTACGCAGTTTCCGGCAGCTAATTAAAGTCAGAGATCACTTAATTTTTACTACAATGTGACGGAAAATACGCGATTTTAAGATAGCTGCGAGGATGATATTCACGAACGAAGGAAACTTGAATGATTGAAAAACTATGATTTTCCTTCAATTTCGCGTGATACTGCATACCAACTCTGGAGTTTGTATAGTTGCTCGCTTGTTTTCCTACGTGTAAAAGTGAGAAATGACGCGAATTTCGGCTCAGTATAGCGTGACTCACGCGATATTGCCGATGGATTCGTTAAATCCCAGGGAGTTAAGCGTTTTTCACATCGATATCGCGGGGAAACCGCGATTTGTACTGCCATGAAGTAAAAAAAAATTGAGAAATTACATGCAAATCACCGCAAAATCGCGATTACTCCGACCGTATTAAAGGTTGTTAATAATGACGCGTAGTTCAGCTAAATAACGCGGCATATTTGCAAAATGTCCAGCGGTTGAGGCAGTAAAAGGTAAATGTTTTGTTTGCGGCTCGTAATATTTCATGAATTTCATCGTTTCTTAATGCAGGAAACGACGAAAAATTTCGTGAAACCAAAGAAGACGAAGAAATGTGGTCAAAAAGAAGTCTCATTCAGGGATTCTGAGAGAGAGCGACGATGTCATCGAGGTGGAGATACACCATTCGACGAGCCCAGACCCTCAATCGGATCGCATGTTGAATACTCAAGCCTGAAGAAGACACCAGTGAGTGGCACAGACACAACACTCGCAAGGCAGTTCACATAGTTTGTACAGCATGTTGCATTCACAGGCATTGAAGGCGTTTTAAAAACCGTTTCGAATGGAGTCAATGCAAACGGCGCGGCGCGGCGCGCGAGAGAGATATTGAGCTGAAATATAACGGAAAACATTTCCTTGCGATCTAGTAATCGCATGGCGATTCACTCCTTGGATCAAACTTGGCCTGCGCGTACACATCCGTTCTGTTTGATGATATGTTCAACGATAGTGATATTGATTTTTCGTCTATACACTGGAAAAAAAAACACATTGGATCTAAAGTTCAGACTCTTAAAAACATCGACAAGAAAAAGTACTCTTTATTCAATCAGGATCTAGCTTAAATATCAAGAACCAAGCCTCTTAATTTAAGCGGACTTCCTTTTGATTCAAGCAAAAATCCGATATAATCAAGAGTATTTTTTCTTGTCAATGTTTTCAAGAGTCTGGACTCTAGATCCAATGTGTTTATTTTTCCAATGTAGAAAGTGAATTCGAGTATTTAGAACTTGAACAAGCGCAAAGGCAACAAGAGACAGAAGACGGTGCATTTTGTTTCATCGGGCGACGAAACGGAGACAATGGAAGTACAGACAGTGGAGGAAATGCCCAACACTCAGGCGTTTCTGGAAGAGGAAAAATTGTTGGAGGAAAAAGCCGTAGAGGAAAATTAACTTTCGACAATAATGACAGAGGTAAAGAATCGTCCGATATCTCTTTTGATAATTCGTATGATACCATTACGTCCGATAGCGATGGTTCCTCTCATAAGAACTCTTCTGGAGATGACTTTGTGGATGAAGAAAGAAAACAATCCGAACAGGTTAAAATGGATTGTTTTCTACAACGCCATAAAAACCGCAGCAAAGAAATTTTACCAGCCGAACGATTCCAAAAGTCTTGGATGGCAGTGCTTCGCAACCAAGATAGTGGAAAACTGCTCATCCACGATATTTACAGATTTGACAATTACACCGGAGATATCGGAAAATTTTACGCTGACTTGGCTAGCGGACGATTGTCAACCAGATGTTATCACACAATCTCGGAGCACAACGGACATTTACATGCAATCCACTTCTGCAAGTATGGAGGAAGTCAATGTAAATGCTGGTTCACCGACCAATTATCACGAAGAGTCAGAGGAAGAGTTGCGATCGAACGCAAGTACCTGAGAGAAGGTCCGACGACGGTTTTCACGACCAGTCCCAAAAAACAATAGACTCCATTCTAGCAACCCATGGGTTCCACATCCATGTCGTCCACATTTTCTACTTGAAAGTAATTTTCTTCTTGAAGGTTTCCATCCTAGCTGAAACACGAGCTAATTGACTTTGAGATATGGCTTCTCCGTCCAGGAAAACTAATGGTGAGATGTCTCTATCGCTCATAGACGAAAGGATTCGCCTACATTGTGATAACCCTGGCCAGGCTGTCATCAATGATGTGACGAAGAGGTATCCACTACTCGCAGATTTGAATAACAAAGGTATTATAAATGTAGCAAAGAGATCGTCATCATTTGTTGATAGCGCAACGCTGTCAAAGACGGTTGAGGAAGCTATTACTAAAGACAATAAGACCGAAGCAAAGACTATCGAAACGCTAACTAACCATATAAAAAGTCTTGAAAACAAGCTCAATGGCGTGTCTACAAATTCAGACAAGTTAGCAAAAAATCAAGAAAGAGACAGGAAGTTACTTAAAGATGCAACAACTAAGGACGCCGGAAAAATTCTTCATTCTGATGTTCTTCAACGATCTGTTACTCAAGAGCAGAAGATTAATGCAATGTTAGCCAAGGCTAATACCACTATAAATGGACATGTGCCTAAAATTGCTACACATAAACGCTGTATGACGTCTTTGAACTTTTTCCGATTTATCATGGATTTATCACTCATTTTCATGACTATATTCAGCTTAATTATTTCGAGTTATGGTTTAACGCTTTTCTCCGCTACCTTTATAACAGTATTTAGGATTGTTATTGATATAACTATAGTGTCGTGTTTGATTTTGAAGCAGTGTACAGATAAGAAGTACAATTTATTAACTGAAAAGAAAGATTTACTCGTTGGACAATACCAAGAAGCCCTTGGTATTATTGCCTTATATGGCGATTTCAAAAATATTAATACCCTGGCGAATGACTCCAGAGTCATCGGCCTCTGACTTAGCATTTTCTTCCTAGCTGGTGATGCTCGTGTGGCGTTAGGAAATTTCTGGGACTGACCCCCCGCAGAAACTCCTAATTCTTAAATTTTTTTGGTCCAACATGATATTTTTTGCAATCCATGTACTATATACTTGTAGGTTATATTTACATCATCCGACTTCGCCTTTGGTGACAAACAACAAATAGACTCAACAACCCTATGTTATTGTTCACAATTTTGTCCCCGCAAGCCCTCCTGAGACGAGTCATCCAAAACTTCTTGTTCAGCCCTCTGACACGACCACGACTCAACCTCAAGAATGGATCTATTACCTGTTTACTGCCTCGATACGATTTTTGAATCTAGGATGGGACGCGATATAGTTTCAATTCCCATGAGTTTTACCACTTTTATCGTATCACTGTCACATGAAGTTCCACCTCTCAAGATAACAGCCACGCTCGGACTGCCGATTGCGGCAGCCGAGCACTCCTACCCAAACATCAAGCAGTATCGAGCTCTAGACGATTCCACCGCCGCTCTAATTTGGTGTCCTCTCAAAAAACAAAAATTAAATTTTGTATGAAATTTCGGCCCAATCCAAAAAAAAACCTCACTAAGTACCTGTTAAAAAATGAAATGGGGAAAAAGATATCGAACGCGTATATGATGGCAGTACCGTTTGGATTCAGCGTTTAAAAGGAGGTGATTTCACACGGCCCAATTTCTCCCTTGATGCCCGTGCACTATGCTAAACAACCCAAAATTTTTCACGCAAAAAAATCAAAATACCTACCTATCAAGTATGATGGTCTGGAACACGTTTCAATCCATCGCTTTGAATCCAACGATTTTTGAATCAAGGAGAGGGGGGGTGATATTTTTCCAATTCCCATGAATTATATCACTGTTAACATTCGATTTCGACCTGTTGCCGCCCTCGGCCTTCCGATCGACACTCTTACCTAAACATTTGTGCTTCCCCGAGGAATAATGATTCCAAAGTGAGGATTCTTAATTTTGCAAGTTTTTTTAACTTTATGTTTAAAATACATCTAGATCAGTCACAGATTTGTCTTAGTTTCAGTCTTAATTACTTTTATAATCTTTCTGTCAACAATTGAAAGTTAAAATTTGAAACACAGTCCCTTCATTCTTCCAGAGAGACTTCATCGACACCAAACTGTACGGTGACTTTTCCGATGTTACGGCACACAACGTAAAACACCTTATCGAACATGATACGGAATCCGTCGAAAAAATGCTGAGAAATGTAAATATTTCACCAGACGAGAAGAAAATTGATTCAGTGGAGGCCATCCTCACACCTTTAGAATAAATGAAACAGGTAAGTTAACAGGCCTCATTTCCAAGTTTTGATTGTATTCGGTAAATTAGACATGCCGAATAATTTTATAACTATGTCTGTGGAGGAATGGAATGAATTTAAGTTATATTTTGAAGCAATATCGGACCATCTGTCTCATATCGCGACCCCCATCGAAGATATCATTATTGGCAATACAAAATTAGTTCACTCCTCCACCACTCAGGTAATCCTATGAATCAAGACAGGAAATACCGATCATGATTTTTTTTCGCCATGAGTATTGATAAACTCAAGTAAAGTAGAAGTAAGAGGTATTTATTTTATTTTTTGTTGTTGAAGAGGCTTCATAATTCTATAAATATTTCGTTTGTCACTGGAAATATGGACGATAAATACCTTTACCGAAGGGACACAGTCCCTTCATTTCTCCAGAGAGGCTTCACCGACACCAGCCTGTACGGTGACTTCTCCGACATCGCCGCACACAAAGTAAGACACCTTATCGAACATGATACGGAATCCGTCGAAAAAATGCTGAGAAATGTAAATATTGCACCAGACGAGAAGAAAATTGATTCAGTGGAGGCCATCCTCACACCTTTAGAATAAATGAAACAGGTAATCCTATGAATCAAGACAGGAAATTCCGATCATGATTTTTTTTCGCCATGAGTATTGATAAACTCAAGTAAAGTAGAAGTAAGAGGTATTTCTTTTATTTTTTGTTGTTGAAGAGGCTTCATAATTCTATAAATATTTCGTTTGTCACTGGAAATATGGACGATAAATACCTTTACCGAAGGGACACAGTCCCTTCATTTCTCCAGAGAGACTTCACCGACACCAGCCTGTACGGTGACTTCTCCGACATAGCTGCTCACAAAGTAAGACACCTTATCGAACATGATACGGAATCCGTCGAAAAAATGCTGAGAAATTTAAATATTGCACCAGAAGAGAAGGAAATTGATTCAGTAGAGGCCATCCTCACACCTTTAGAATGAATTAAATAGATCAATCTTATTAATCAAGACAGAAAATTTCGATCATGATTTTTTTTCACCATAAGTATTGATAAACTCAAGTGAAATATAAGTAAGAAGTATTTCTTTGTTGGTTCTTGCCGCCAATACGATAACTTCCTGGAGTCATCGTTTTCGCTCGCTTCTCGGAAGTAGTTTTTATACTTTCAGCTTATTGTAAAGTTTTTACTCATAATGAGTCCTCTCATATTTTTGACGTTATTCATTCATGTAAGTAGCTTTATTTTTAATACCCATTAAAACTATGCGCCGCCTCGCAGCCAGAAGCCGACCAGCTCTCTCAGCATCCCTGCAGCATCTCAACAACCTACGACATCCTACACCGCCCCTTCAACATGGAGAATTTTGGATCTACTTCATCACTGACCAGTATCCCGTGGCTAGAATCCATTGTCTCCGGAACCTCGTTTAGCGCAGCGGGGGACTCGGCGCCCGACTGGGAGGATTCGGGGAGCTTTCCGCGATACCTGCAGAGGCGACGCCTATCGGTCGCGGAGGCGCCCGTTGAGGTTCAGTTACACGATCAAATTGAGCCATCAAACTGAATCTCTGATTGGTGGAAAAAGACCGGAGGTAAGGATGCGACCAATGAGAGGCCCAATTTGATGGCTCAATTTAAATACGCTTGGATGAAGAGTGCGAGTTGCCGTCGGTCCCCCATCACAACTCCATCGTCTTGAGCTCCGCGAGATGAGCCAATCGTGGGATCCAGCAGCCAGATCTAAAATGATTTCCGCCCCTTTATCATTTATAGGTAAAGCCATGCATTACCTGTTCGCACGGCCACATCGGATCAATTCCAGAGAGTTAAAACTGAAACTAGTCAATTACAAAAGAATGATGTTCAAATTAAACATAACTTAGAGGAACAAATAACAGTGATAAAAAATTTGGATATTTTTCAAGGTAGATCTTTATCAATTGTAAAAAATTCAACTTCCGAAACAGAAATATTGTCAAAAGCTTTTTATCGATTAGAAACTGAATCTAACGTCAGTCAACAAGCAAATAGAGCCAACGTCTATGGACGTAGAATACGTGGTAAACTCGCTGAAGCGAATTCATTCCTGTTAGAATTGAAACTTGCTTTGGAGCACACTGCTCATGTTTGTGGCACGCCCCCGCGCCCCACACCACCACTCCATCGTCTTGAGCACTACTGGATGCCAGAGTGGCCCAATATTAGGGCACACTGGCAACTGGTCAAGAGTATGTGTACTCTTGAGCCGTGTGCATCTTACCAACGCAACCCTTTATCAGGATAGCATCGATATAAATACATACGGCTCCCCCGGCGCGAAGCTCTTCTGCTGACTCTCGCTTTCGCCGTCCCTTCTGGGTCCTGCTCGGTGTTATCCTACGAGTTCCGACTTCGTTTGTCTACCCTTCACCACGCTACCCCAAGGGTACGCCAACTGGTGGCAGCGGTGATTTTCTTTGGAAGCTCGTGGATTCAAAACTCTAGCCAAGCTGCCGAAAGGTCCAGGCTCCAGAACAAACGGATTCCAAGAGAACTACATAAGAAGATTCACCCCGCAAAGACTCAAGAATTGGAAGTCAGACCACCTCTAATGCCGAATTCTCACCGTCTGCAGAAACATCATGCCTAACAGCACTGTCTAAATTATTTGGAAATTTGAAAACTCTCATCCGTACCTAAACCCGTTGGGGGATTAATTTCTTTTTATTGTGTCAATATGCCACTACCCGTAGTTAATAGAGTCAATATTTGTACAGATTTTTGGAACACAGGGATAAATGCTGAATTGTACCATAACAACGAATTAATCGATGTTGTGTATAGAACCCTAGATGATAAGAGAAATCTATCCGATTATGAAACAGAAGTAGTGGCAGTCCATCTCGGAATAATGTTATGGGGTCCGATATTGCCAAATTATCAATTTACGGTTAAAACTTGGAATGAAGAAATAGCGGGGGAAAATAAATACCTACCCAAACTATTAGAGTAATCCGCACATGCAAGAAATTCACCAAAATAATGTGTATTTCGATTTATTTGCAGAAATCGCGTACTGGCAACCCTGTTGGGACTCGTTGTCGGCACAATGGCAATCCATGTAACTATTGAACCACAAAAATCAAATTCTGGAATCATTTTCCTGTATGAATCATCGATCCTGATCTCTGGCCACCACTGGATGCTGGGTATCACTATTCCACTCAAAGAATGGTTACCCCAACTCACAGCTATTAATTCCTCGATTGGCGACCTGGAACGCAAAATTGGGGGTACGGAAAGGTCCTCCTTCCTTGCAAACTCAATCCGAGAAGAGGTAAATCTGTACAGACACCAACTCTCTGAACTAAACAACAGCTTTCGCGAAAATCAGCCAATCATGGGATCCAGCAACCAGATCTAAAAGGACTTCTGCTCCATTTTCATTCATAGGTACAGCAATGCCCTTGACTTTACTTTGAACCTTACTTAAAACAGTAGGAAAGGCTTGACTTTTAATAGTTCAAACGTACTTCGGAAACTTTTGAAATTTTTCTCAAATTGTATTGTTACTTTGTACATACTTCACAAATTTCAATGAACTTTACTGTTTTCAAATTTTATAATTCACGAGTTTTCAGCAGATTTTTCCAAAGATTTTCAACATTTAATTGACTTTTATTTACAGGTTCTTCAAACTCATCAATTATTTATTGTTCTATTTTTTTATTACTCTTTGAATTTGTAATAATTTTGTTTGATAAATTCAGAAGAAATTCAATTCTACTCCATTTTTAAGTGCCATCATAAACGAAGAAGGTAAAACAAATTATTCAAGAGTTACTTGCCATTTTTACCAGGGTGCAGATTAATTTCTGATCAGTAACGAGAAGATCTATTTTTCTATCTATTTTTTCTATCTTTTTTTTTTTTTTTTTATTATAACTTCGTTTTCATCCATTTTCTCCGAGTCCGTCTTCCGATTGATTTCATAATATGTGTGTCTTTTTCTTTTCTTTTCTTGTTTGTAATTCTGTTCTTAAATTTTTAATACTTCTTAGCCCTTAATATTCAACAGCTGCCTACCCGCAATATCGTTTGTAGACTAGAACTCAACTGTCCGAGAAATGCTAATAAATTGATTTTTATTGAGGAGGGGCGGGGATAGAAGATCAGGACAGGGAAGTTTGAGGGAAAAGAAAGTATTTGTTTTCGACGAGTGATCAAATCCGAATACACTTGTCTACCAGCGGCTGGTATATTTATTAGCAGTGATCGCTTCGCAGTGACCGGTATACTGAGTAGTGAATACTCAGCAGTGACCGTGCTGACTCAGCAGTGATAGTTGAGCAGTAACCGGTTTACTTAGCAATTTTTGTATTCGTTTCAGGTTTTGAATCATTTAAGAATACTGAAACGTTGGAATAGGGTTTAGGGATGAGGGGTTAGTGGTTATCCAATTTAAGTTTTAACAGCATCATGGATTAAGGCCGAGTAAAATCTGTTTCAGCAGACCTACTCGTCAGTTCCATGAGAATTTATCGCCACGAATAGGATAAGTACTTACCCCAGACTGATTGACTTAAAGTCAGATAAGCTGACTACTAGGCCGACCTACCTGATGTACTCGGCGATTATTGCTGCGCAGTGACCGTGCTAACTCAAGAACGTTCACTTGACAATAACCAGTTTAAATAGTAAGCTACCGCATATTGATCCTCGCCTCACAAAATGAATGTTTCTGGGGTGGTTTAAAGATGTTGGTTGAGCTAGGAATAACAAAATCAACTTATTGTCTCGGCAAAGATGCGTGTAGCTTGATAGATACCACGGGGAGAAGCCGGTTGAATACCACTGACAAGTCGAAGGGAACAATTAGCTGACTGTGTAAATAGAATAAACAACTTCACTAAATTAGAAATGTATTTAGTTGGATTGCAAAAGAAGACAAATTCGGCGGAAAGAGTGGATTGAAAAAGAGCTAAAACTTGTATCGATCAAAATGGACCACTAGACAAGGTACGAATTTTAGCACTCTGATACATGTTTCTTAACCAAAATTTTACGTAAAACACGATGCGCACAACGAAAATTACCGAAATCAACTCCTTCAGAAGATATTTAATGATTCTTAGTGTGTGAATTCAAATTACCCGCTTATGAAAACTCAATGCTCTACGTGAATCACATCGCGCGCTATACGTTATCATGATAGTCTCTGCGATGTAAAAATTTGGCGACTTCAATCTTGACGTTTTGGCTCAGCTGTAGCAAATTGCTTATAGTTTGAACTACACATGGTGGGAAATGAACATTGCTCGATTGAGAAGCTTGCTGAAACCGTTGTAGTGCGCAATTTGACTCATGTAGAGCTTTGAGTTTTTTGTAAGCGGGCAGTTCAAATTCCTCGTGAACAATGTGAAATAAAAACGTTAATGTCTTCGTTAAAAGCTGGTTTCAGTAATTTTTGTTGTAAGAATCGTGTTCTACGTAAAATTTTGGTTAAGAAACATGTATCAGAATGCTCAAATTCGTACCTTGTCTAGTGGTCCATTGTAGGTTGTATGCGTTACCGATCTAACTATTAAAAAAGTAATTGATATTTTCTTCCTAGAACAATTGTTATAATTTACATTTTTTCCAAATTATCTTGTTGATCTATCTAAACTATCTAAGTTGATTTTTTTCTTCCCGAGTTACTGATCAGAAATCCGTCAAGGACAGACTGGATAAAATGTTCGACTTTGCGGAGCACCGTGCGCAGTTCCAACGCTTTGATGATACTCTCCTTCTTTTTAAATGACCGAAGGAAATGATAAGCATTTTCTGGATTAAAATAAAAACAACTTTTATTAGAACTAATTAAAATTATACTTAGTCATTACGGGGACTTAATGCCACTTTAATAGTTGAATGCAAACATTCGAACTGATCAACTTATGTCATGGCATTTTTCGTGTTAGTTATTGTTTTTTTGACTGCAGAAGATCATTTGATCATTCTCATTTCCAAGTGCATTGGCAAAATAAAAAAATTTAACCTTCGACACGCTTAGGTTGACTTTTTAGGTCACGTTTATTGATCTTGAGATTTCAGATGATCTCTAGAAAAAGTAATAACATCAAAGTTGAGACCTAAACTGATCTTGAAATTCCCTTACAGACGTATTAATGAGCAAAAACAAGTGACGAAGATTGTTTTTCTTGGTATCTCCTAGAAAATCAGCTCTGATTTCATTGAATTTCACAATACTATCTGCAGCAATGTCAATTTATTTCTTATACCCTGAGTCATCGGAGATGTTTGTAAGAAATGAGCAAAGGGTGGATAATTGGATAATAATATGTTAAAGATTTGTAAAAATCTACTCGCTTCTTCCTTAGGAGATTATCTCTGTACTCACTGTGCTTCTCTTTCGTGCCTCCAACCATTGACGAGAGGGGCCCTATTTGCTGTTTGCATGGGTGAAAATCTATCCTTGTGGTTTCTCTGAAGAAGAAACTGCCTATTAAAAATATTAAAGAGATAATAATTTAATGAATTTTTTTGCCTCATATTGCTGAGGATTGTTGGAAATCGAACGATTCAGCAGTTTAAATTCACTTGCAACTCAAGTCCTGCAACGTCGAGTTATGATATGCAAACTCAGCGTGCCTGGTGCGGCCGCTCGGTATCTGTTTCTCTTGTTTGCTCTACTTTTAGTCGGTCAGTCTGTAACAGCCTCGCCTCACTACACGATGTTTCCATGATAAAACGATTGTACTTTTCGCCAGATCAAACTCGGTGTTACTGAACTAATCAGGGATCAGGGACGAACGAGAGGAAGTCAGTTACGATCCAGGAGTGTTTCAACAGGCAGAGTGGGAAGCGGAGGTCGAGAGAAGGTGTAAAGGGGAGCTCCTCGGAGACTCGATCTCCGAAACAGACGAATCCGTGGAGGAGTTCTTCCTCTGCGAAGAAAGCATGGACGTCTCCTCAGAGAACGGATACGGAGGAGGAGGAAGCGAGAGAAGTTTTGGAGCTTTCACCGATCCTCTCGCTGGAACCGAAGGCGACGGAGGAGACGATGATGGACGACCTGCCGAGCACCCAGGCGTTGATGGAAGAAGAGGCGGACTTCATAGAAGGCAAGGACAAGGAAAGGCTGCGCGAACAAGCGAAAAGGAACGACTGGATACTGCTGATGACGAACCTGGTTTACCTGACAGGCTGCGGGCTGGCTCCTCTTCCACGGGTCCTGGGTCTCCTGACAACGAGCCTGACGTCAAGGAGTGGGGATGTACGGAACTGGGGGATCCTGGCGACAGGTATGTTGAAGCAGTGTGCGAAACTTCTATACTAGGGCCCACGAACGATGATCCCTGAAAAATCGAGCGAATAAACGCATGGACCATGTAAATGACAACGCTGCAGGGTCGAGCACGCACATCGACGAGACCGGGTATTGTGAACGCGAAAAGCTATTGTATGCGGACTGCTGCTACTCTACCCCTATTTTCAGGTCAAAATTCTTCATAGGAAGCCCTTTCGTGAAAGATCAATTTCTTGTAATTTTGCCCCAATCTCTTCGTCCATTACATGGTTGGATTGCTCGTAAAATTCTGAGCTAAATCATATGTAATTGTTATATACAATTTTTATTTTTTCCTTCTTTTTCCTTTTTGAAGCGAAGTCCAATTTTTATTTATAACATCGTATCTCGAACTGTAACTTCGCTGCTATTTGACCGATTTTTATAAACGAGGCCTCTTTTTACTCGTGTGTTAAAGAAGAGTAACGAAACACTTGCTAAAAATATGTTACACAACTTTCAACAAATTTTGGTTTTTTCTAGCGGGAGGGTGAAATTGTAAATTACGCGTAAGTAATTAGGGTTCGATTGTGGCTCGGCTCGGCATTGTCCCCGAACTCGAGAATCGGTTCGGGCCGGGGTGTCGCTGTTGCCAGTGTTTGCAAGAAATACCCGCGGCTCAGGGATCATCGTTCGTGGGCCCTAGTATAGTGGCTCAAGGAAGGAAATTATTAACCTGTGGCGCGGCAGATTTGGTGGAAGTTCTGGTCGGAGATACGTCGTTCACGTCGTTTTTCGACTTGAAGCTTCCCACAGAAATCCGGAAGCTGTTTCAAAATTTCTGGCTCGCCTCGCCAGCGAAGCATTCCTGGTCTCCATCCACGGCTGCCACCTGCACTGGGTCCACGTCTGCCGGCTCGCGAACATCACATGCGGGTGTTACATTACCAAACACCTGCGTGGGCGGTTCGGGCGCTGGATGGCTAGAAGAAATAGCCAAGAACGTGAATTCAGCGAAAGCAGGTGGTGTGCTATCGCAATATACTTATGCTGCGGTAGAAGGAGGCCAGTTAAAATTTCAGTCCAAGGTCTTGGTTGGTAGGTAAGTTACCCACCTTTTAATCACTACACTTCTGCGAGACAAGGATATCAGCGATTCTCTTATCTTTTAACTTCAGACCAAATGATTTTGATTACCTATGTTGGTCAAAAAATCAATATTTGAGGAAAAATTGATAAGAACGTTTCTTGTAAGAAATTGTATTATCTTTAAAAATACAGAGAAGGAAATTCGGTAGGTGCTTGCAAAGTTGGGTCTTTCCGTTTCCGATGTAGATGTGTAGTGTCCGTATTCAGATAGACACTGTGTAAACACAGTGTCTATCTGATGAATGTAATAGTGTTTTTTGTTGGATTTCAGGTAAATCTGGCAAAATATGTCCTTTTACCCCATGTACGTAGCAGAATAGAGGAGTTGGAGGCGAAGTTTCTGACTACTACAAAGCTGAGACAAATGAGGCGAAGACAAAGGTGGGCAGCCATATTTAATAATAATATAATAATAATATATAGCTTTATTTGTTGTTTTGTGCACATGGCTTTTACAAGATTTTTTAATGCTCCGATACAATCTTTAAAATTACCGGAAGAATTGATATTGCTTCGTCGAAGAGTCCCAAGAATAAGACGAAAAGGATTTATCGACACTGTCGACCGATTACACAAAAGGTGTAGTCACATAGCAGCTCACAATGTACACTACCATTCAAAATGGGATGAAGATACTGTGAGAGAATTGCTCAAGGTTGGCAGCATGGCCCCAGACGCGACCAAAATTCAAACCGTACTGACTCTACTCACCCCTTTAGAATAAACAAAACCAATTATGTAATTCATGAACAGAATTTTGATCATGAATTTTTTTACCTCAAGTTTTTATATACTTATTTTTATAAACTCAAGTACTTGAAGTAGGTGTGATAAATATTTCTTTTTTGTTGTTTTATGGTTTGATAATTATATAATTATTTCATTACTCGATAATATGATATTTTTTTCTTTCATAAAACTAAAAATCTGGTATCAATGTTTCGGCGATGCGAGTCCTAATCTTTAGAGTTGTGATAAACTGGTCAGAAGCTATTTCCTCTATGAATAGACTTGTGAAACCAGCAATACTGACCAGTAAATTGTAGGACTTCTAATGTTCACTGATTTTTTAATCACTGTTTCTTACTTTCTACCAAGAAAAAAACGATGGAAATAAGTTGTATCCTTAGAATCCAATCACTTATGATAGGACAATACTACTGCAATATTATTGTGCTTTCCTTACGGTAGCATGTTGATCAAAAATCAATCAGTAACACGCAATCAGTAACGCATAATGCTGGTCTACTCCCTATTGATCTTGGCCCAGCTAAATTACAAGAAAGCTGGCATACTTTCACCCATTATTATGAGACATCCCTTTTTAAGAAAAATTACAACTCCTTGTCTCTCAAGCCCCTATCCGCTATAGAACCTCCGGCGGCCCTCACTAGAGCGTTCACTCTTCCGATTGAAACCCTGCTCTGTAAGCTGTAGCGGTCATTGCTTGTACATAATTTTGAATAAGAAGTTTATTATTTTGTTACTTCGTTCGTTTTTTATTGTTTTCAAATAATCTTTGAATTCCTTGATTTCCACAAAGTTTCCTTCCATTTTATTTCTCATACCCATCCACAATCCAACGGTATCTCAGAACGCTTCCATTCCACCATCGCCGTCACCGCACTTGACCCGTCATCCGGTGACTTCCCAAACGCGCGCTTGCCTGCCGCGTTACCCGTCGCTGAGCTGTGAGCCGACCCTTCATCCGGTGCATTCGCATCTCGTTGCACCTGACCTTTGCCTTGCGGACTAACAAGATCCTGAACTCCAACCCCCGCAGCTTGCCGATCGTGGGAAAGCACCCCCGCACAGACTTTATTCAGACTCATTACCGCGTCCTGTAGTGCTGTGTCTAGTAGTTTGTTACTGTTACCAAAAATGGACCAGAAGCAATGCGATGGAATCTTGAACCAAGATGCGGGAGTCCAAGATCTTGTAAGCAAGATTGAAACCCTGCTCTGTAACCTGTAGCGGTCATTTCTAAATTCAAATAGTACGGGTTGCGGGCGCGAGCACTCGAAGGCGTCGCTAGCGCTATGGAATGCCGCGTGCCGATCCCCGTTGTGGTATTCGCCCGGAACTTCTTTCGGCAGAACTTCGACGCTGCGACGTGGAGCCTGTTTGCACTGTTGTCTGCCCGCCTCGTCGATCCAATCCTTTAAAACTCTCCTAACTACATGTACTAATGAGAATAAAGATAATGAATATTATTTTGTACCGGGCGCAATACCCAAACGGCACTTGAAAGAGAACAAAGTTATCCTCGATAAACTTATAACTTTTAATATGCGAGAACTTAAAGAAAATCGTCCTGTAATTTTTCATAATTTCATGTTAGAATTGTTCAACGTAAATTTATGGAATAAGAAAGTTACCGATTTGAGCAGTAGCAAATTTGAACACGAAATATATATTCGTGTTGCGAACAGTTTCTATTTGATGGTAAATCATTGCATCAAAGTGTCCAAACAAAAAATTCATACTCTCAAAGCTCAAAATGAAATTTATAAACATAATAACAGTTTGCCCGAAGATGATTCTAAAATCGAAAAAACCGAAAGGATCATCAAAGAAACCGAAGAATTCACAAGTAATTCAGAAAATATGTTAGCTTCGGTAAAATGCGTTCCTGTAACTATCATGAAAAATCGTCATACTACTCTGTGTCATAAAATTAATATCACTAGAGCTATACGAGCGTATCTAAAATTGACCGAGCATAAAATGTTTGAAATCCTAAGAAACACCTCCGGCAGCCTCGCTGAAGCGTTCACTCTTCCGATTGAAACCCTGCTCTGTAACCTGTAGCGGTCATTGCTTGTATAATTTTTGAATAAGAAGTTTATTTTGTTACTTCGTTCGTTTTTTATAAAAAACGAGCTCTACCGGAATCATGCAGCGTCACTGCCATCAACAACGCTCCAACATCATCCTGCCCATTAGTCTCTCTACATTTGCCCTCTAACCATGTTGAAAATATCCCAGAAACAAAGCAATTCTTGTTCTGTTTTCCAAAAAACGAAGCACGAGTTTTGCGTGGGAAAAGGGCACTTTGTTTTTCAACTTCTGTTTGTCATTTCCGGTCGAATTTTAATAGGATATTTTTTTTCTGCCAGCTTTTTAGAGACAAGAGTTTCAATTTTCATAAAAAAATTACGTCGCACTGTAATATTGAATTGAAGCCTATAAAAAATGACTTCAAACTTTCAAATGCTCTTATCTCAAAACTAGATTTTCCGAGAAGTGCCCTTTTCGTGCCTCGAGAAGTGCCTTAACTAATTCGTGAAAATTCTCGTGACGGGCAATGGACAACTGCTTAGGGAAGCAAACCTCCATTTTTATGACATTCTCGTTTTTATTAATATTATTATAAATATTAATTAATGATGAAATTGCAAACGAAGATTTTTTCTCATCCTTCGAATCAGCTGTCTCCTTAAACGATGAAGATTTATTGTGCGACTCGTTTCCACATTTCTTCACAAACACTCAATGATTCTTCTCCACTTGAAAAGGACGGAAATAAGCGGAATGGACAAATGATCAG
Source organism: Bemisia tabaci (assembly GCF_001854935.1). Taxonomy (NCBI): domain Eukaryota; kingdom Metazoa; phylum Arthropoda; class Insecta; order Hemiptera; family Aleyrodidae; genus Bemisia; species Bemisia tabaci. The sequence goes on from NW_017566682.1 coordinate 2,292,159, forward strand.
GGAAGCAAACCTCCATTTTTATGACATTCTCGTTTTTATTAATATTATTATTAATATGAATTAATGATAAAATTGCATACGAAGATTTTTTTTTTCATCCTTCGAATCAGCTGTCTCCTTAAACGATGAGGATTTATTGTACGACTTGTTTCCAAATTTCTTCACAAACACTCAATGATTCCTCTCCACTTGAAAAGGACGGGAACTTGACGGGGAATGGACAACTGCTTTTGGTGAGCAAACCTCCATTTTTATGACATTCATTTTAAATCTTCAAAAGTTTTTTCCTTTACCCCGTTTCCACTTTTTCTACATTCATTAAACTATCATGGCAGAACATCAAGATCCTGTTGTTGCTTTTATGGACAGAGCCAATGAAATAAGAGGATTCGCGGACCAATTACCCTTATGGGGAGAATTCGTGCAAACGGAGCCTCTCCTCCGGAAGTTCGTACTCGGTAATGTGAGCACGGCACCATATTCAAACGGCTTCAATAACGCCGCGCTTGTAAATGGTGCACGAGTGCTCTGTCATGGACGACAAGGTAACGTCCCTGCTGCTGATCAAACTCTCCTTTCAGCAACAATAGGAGAGGCCATATTTCCAAATCTCAGAAATCGTCGCCTCCCAGAGGCAGAAGCCAGGCAACTGCTCCGCCTTGCCGTGTCACAAACGCTTGACTTCCCTGATCCTGACGTTGCAAATGCGATAAGAGAAAAAGCCATACAGCTTTATCCTGCACCTGCGGATGATGCTGCTCTCGAATTATCGATTAGGGAAGGAAGTGCTGAAAACGCCATGTTGATTTTGGTGGCAGGTATGGAGCAACACAGACGGAAATTTCCAACATTTTGGACTGAGCTTCTGCTACAAACTGTCCTGGCGATTGTTAAGACGGGTGAATGTACGATCGAGTTTCTGAATAAGATCGCAGAGGGATGCTTGCTCTTTGGTTACCGAATCCAGCCTGATCGTGAGCTAATAAAAGCAACTTACATGACATTCGGCGACTATTTAAACAGCGGTGACGTTGCGGCTATGATAGCCTACTGGAAAACACTAATCCCCAATCAGTGCCTTCGCATTAAGTTAACAGTTGAACAAGCTGATTGGCACAACCTCACTTGTTATTCCAGTATAAAATCAGCTCTCGGACTCCATAAGAACTTTTATTGGGCTTATCTATTTGGGCTCCATACTTACTATACGCTCAACTAGGTCGATTCAAGATAGCTTTTGACTTGATCCAGGATGACAAGTATTATGGATTTAACAAGGATTTGGGCGCCGCGTCATCAACACATTACAAAGATCTTGCAGGTGCAAGCATCCTTCTTCTTATCAAGGCGGATAACGAGAAAGGCTTGAGGAAATACAAAGGAATGGCTAACACTATCAATAATGTTGCATACGTTAAATTATAAGGCAATATATGAAGGCAACCGTCGCTAGAGCCCAGGAAGTTAAAATAAACGACGAAAAGAAGCAGGCAGTTGCAGCTGACCTATTGCCGGTAAGCCCTGGGTTTACAATCAACCATGTAAAAGTTTGCGGAAAGGAATTTAAGCCAGGTGATGAGTCTGAATCTGATGATGAGTAAATAATGAGATCTACATTATCCTGCATGCAACATAAAGATTCAAAGTGAATTGACAACTAAAATTCCTAGTTACCATTGATAGTCACTATTATATCAAAATTTAATATTAGTATTCAGAGAAATTAAAATCATTCCATTATAAGACACTATTGTTCCTGTAAAGCATAATAAACTCGAGGCCATTATACTGTTAGTGAAGTTAATAAAAATATGCATTTATTTTATACATCTTTATATCTCTATATTTTTATACAATTATTTTTATACTGCAGACTTGATTACACTCAATATTATTATTCGACAAAATTTGTCAGCTTTTTGTCTTAAAAAAAAAAAAAAAAAAAAAAAAAAAAAAAAAAAAAAAAAACAGTACCTTTATTTATAAAATAACGTTTTATTGAAGCCAAATGTGCAAAAAGCAAAAGAATAAATAAATAAAAAAATAAATAATAAAAATATATAGGAACCACCAGAGACGATATTTGTAGAAAGAAAGTTGTTGTTATTCTGGTGATCCTCTCTTCTAACCTTACTCAGCAAGGATACGAGCAATTTTTGCAATACCCAACAAAAATGTTGTACAGTATGTTTTTTTAAAAATATATGTGAACTTAAAAATAATCTTGACGCAGCTCAACTCCGTCCCTGCTTCATTATAAGGTAAGCTTCAACAAAATTCAACTATTTTTACATATTTAACGTACTACTTTGCTCTAATGTAGGAGCACGTCTTGTTTTGGCGGTAAACATTACCTCAATTTTTTTCCTCCTGGCGAAACAAGTAAGATTCACAACTCTGTCCCCTCAACTCCGTCCTCCCGTAACATTTTGGGCACAACTGGGGGCCAGGATAATGCCATGTATGTGACCACGGGGAAGCTTGTGTTGCCTACGCTCGCAACTGAAGGAAAACTAACAATGAGGAAAAGTAAGATGGAAGACATATTTGAAGGTTTTCCGTGCTGAATAAAAAAAATCTCTGATGATTCCCGATTTTTCAGGTTGTCAGCTAGTCCCTGATATTTTTCGTAATTTTGGGCAAAGTTTATGACTTACGGTTGAAATTTTTTAAAAACCAGGCAGGAGGACTTCTAAACTCAGTCCTCCTCAATCATCCTAGGAGTATTCCTCACCTCACAGACCCCCTCTCCCGGGCTCTTGAGGAGTGTACGCACCATGCGGGCTTTTTTCCACCTGTTCGGCGTTGATGCCACCGGGAAAATCTAAGTCATGACAATTTTTTTCTTTTTTTCTTTTCTGTGTTACTTCCAGAAAGCACGGAGGCTCCTCAAAATTGAGAAAGAATTCTTGGGGAATAGCGTGTTTAAACCTGTTCTAACGAAACAAAATGAATAAAAGGAGCATTGGACAGAAAGAGCGTTGCACAGAATTGAAATCAGAATTAAGTAAATGGAGATTTTCAGACCTGAACCCAGTTAACCGATCGGTGAAGTAGTAGCATGGCAAATATTCCGGAATGGTCGTGAACATAGTTGTAGGTACTTCTGGTACTTCCTCCACTGTATGAAATAACAATCACTATGCTCGTCGATTCGAAGCTATGTGAGGGCACAATCACACGTACCAAAACTGATCACAGCACGCACAATCCAAAACAAAATTCAACACGACCGCGGAGAAAAACTATTAGATTTCTCTGAATTATTACGAAAATCTCACGATCAAGCGGACTCCAAAAGCTCAGAGACCGACTCGATACACGAAATAAATCATTGAAATAACTTGGAAAACAAGAACAGAGGTGAGTAAAATATTCCATTGCGCAGATCCAAGATCTATCCATGTAGGTCAGTCATTCCCAGATCCAAAATGAGAATCATCTGCGTATGACGTCAGTATTACTGCCGCGAAAGCCAGAAAGCTGGGAATCAATGATTTTCTTATGCAGAAAAGGCTAGTTTGTACTGATGAATCATTTAAATTTCATACTTTTAAACCGTTTGAAACTTTTTGAGAGTCCAAAAGGACGTTTAGACATCAGCGTCTAGGGTTTCGCTTCAGCTGAATTTGCGTTTTCATATTTTTACATGATTTTTGAAGTCAGGGATGTAGCAGGCCATTTAGTGGTACAGATTCGCGTGTCAAAATGGCCGATGCAGAGCAAACTGTAAAAACGAAACAACACAAATTCGGCAAAATCGAAACCACGAACGCTGATGTCGAAACGTTCCTTCCGACGCTCAGAGGGTCACAAAGGATTTGAAAGTAAGAAATTTAAATGATTCATTAATCCAAATTAGCAATGCTTCCATAAGAAAAGCGTTGTTTCCGATATTTCTGGTTTTCGCGGCAGTAATACTGTTGTCACGACCGATTGGACAGGGGCAACTCCGAGCGAGGAAACCAGGGCAATGACTGACCTCAGTGGATATATCTCGCGCAGAGCCCGGAGAGACGTGGCACGGCGCGGCGCGGCGACAGGCCTCACTATCGCGCGATACGTAGTCAAGTGTGCGTGCATACAAAGTAACGTGCCTGGCTGCCGCTATTGAAAGTGTGAGGAGACGAATCAAATTCCCATACCAGACCGTCGATTTGTATGGAAAGTTGGCAACGTTGAGATGAACCATGACTCGAGGAAGTGTTGTCCTTGAGGCGATGTGCGCATGCGCACAAATTAGTTCGTATCGTGTTGGGCTGTTTAACGCGTCCAGCCCACGTACAAACTGGGGCTCTCAAACTGGCACTAATTCTTCTATTTCTCAGCCATTTCTGCACGGAATGCCTTGAAAATTTCAAAATCTGATCTGTGATGTATCCCGAACACATCGGTTACCCTCAAAGATCGTCGGCCCGACGATCTTTAAAAGGCAACAGTCAACAGTTCCATCGATGAGGCTCTTTGAGGCCCCTAGTTTGTAGGTGGGCTGGACGCTTAAAGAACGGTTGATAAGCCGAGTTCAAACACCCAACACGAACTAATAATAGCTCGAGCGATCGGAGCCAAGCACAGAGCCCACGGCTTTGAAAGCCCGAGTCCCGAGTCCCGTGGCAGGCCCGCCACAAGGGGGGGGGGTACTGGGTCCCTGGTACCAGGGCCCGGGCCCTGGAGGGGCCCGTGCCGCCGGTGACAAACCACTTTGAATTCACATATTACCCTTGTTTCGTAAGGGAAAGTGAAAAATTTACCCTGTAAATTTCGCGAAAAGTGAATAACTTTTCATAAAGACGCTGGGACACTTTCGAATTCTTCTTAGTTCTTTCAAGATTTCTATCTATTTTTAAGATTTTTAGTGTAGAATGATATTTTTAGTAACTGCGTTTCATTTTTTTCCGTCGTCGGATGCTAAGTGTCTCCAGTCCGGGCATCCTATTGACTTCATGGGGACCTGGCCCTGGCCCCCCTAAAATTGAAAATAGTATCATCTGCCCCCCGTCAAAAAAAATTTCAGATGTTTTGAATGCAACAAGTCGAAAGTATTTTGTGCTGAAAGTAAATAAAAAAAAAAGGCGTAATTATTCTGCAGAACTTGATGGAAAATCTCCGTCATGGGAGCTTCAAAATGCGTACAAATAGATTTAAAATTTCAAAAATTCTCCAGGGGCGGCCCCTCGGACCCCCTTCCCCCACGGGAGGGGGGGGGGGCGAGCCTTAGAATTGCTACCAGGGCCCGAGATGGGATGTGTCCTGCGGCGCACAGTGGATCGAGTCAATCCGAGAGGTCGGACATGAAATTTTCAACTTAAACTCCTTCAGCACCTGACTAGGATTTTTCCTCTCTCTTTGGGGAAAGAGGGGAGGGGGGTCGTTGGTTTCTACCCTAAAATATATACTTCAGTTTGGAAACCCTGTCCCCTTATCTTTTTCATTCTTCCTTAACTCTTAAAATTCCAGAAAAATCACTATATTGAGGAGGTAAAGCCCGTTAATTTTGAACGGGAACTTCATCAGTCTTAAACTAGGACATCTTGAAATTCGATCTCGGAGTGGTTCTAATAAAATTTAAGCTCTTCGAGATTAACTTCAGAGAAAAAGAAATTATAACCACATGCTGAACTATATATGAGGTTTAAATCGGAGTTCTGACAGAATTGATGAGTGTAGGGCATCACAGGGTGTCAGTCTCACACAATTGCGTCGATTATCGCACTTTTAAAAACATAATTCGTCTGTATACCGAACGATCCCACTTGTCTGGCTTGAAAGTTTTCTTGCTTGAAGTCTAAGCGCTATACCGATCGCTATGATTAATTGTAATATTTTCCTCAGCGCACAGTGCAGTGTCCTTATGGCGCGTAGGGACAAAAATCATAGCTCGCAGACAAAAGCACATAGAGATGTGAAATTTGGTATAAGTGGTCTTGAACATATAGACTATCGTTAGATGAGGTCAAATTTTGTTAATGGCACTTTGGGGCGGGAGGAGGGGGGCGGGAGTACTGATACTTGAAGGCGAATGTTTGGGCGGTAGAGACCGAACTCATAGCTCAAAGACAGAAAGACATAGAAAAGTGAAATTTGATATGAGACCTCCTATACATATGTGCTATTGTCGGATGGGGTCAAAATTTCATAATGACACTTGTGGCGGGGTGAGGGGGGCGGAAGCAGTGATACTTGAAGACGTGCGTTTGGGCGGTAGGGACAAACATTTTAGTCCGAAGTCGGTAGCACACACAGAAGTGAAATTTGGGTGCGACCTCTTCTACCGATAGGCCATCGTTAGATGAGGTCAAATTTTTTAAATGACACTTGCGGCGGGGAGGGGTAGAGCGTACGCAAATACTAAATAGTGAGCGTTCGGGCGGTAGGAACTGAACTCGTAGCTCAAAGACGGATGGACATAGAGAAGGAAAATTTGACATGAGACCTCCTATTCATATATTCTATCGTTGGATAGGATTGCNGGGGGGGGGGGGGGGGCTGTAACAATTATAGCGAGATCGATTCTGGTCGGAAAAAGACGGTCATGGCACATTCCTCATGATTTGATCTGAAATTACTTTTTAACAACAGGCCCTGTTACGTTTACCCAGATTAAACCTTTTTAACACGTATTGTAATTTTTTTTTAAAATTCTTTTGTGAGAAAAAAAAGTCGCAAAAACAAAAAGTGGTAAAAAACTGTGATTATCAGAGGGAAAATCGGCTATTCCGAAAAACTAGAGGACGATGCGGAAAGACGGATAGAATTTTCGGGGCGAGGGGGGGGGGGTATTAGAGTATTGTATAGNGTAACTTTTTTTTTCTTTATCGGAAAGGAGTCTTAAACAGGGGCGAATATGCAGTTCAACGGGTATACCCAATTCCCGACTTGAGATCACAAAACCGACGATTCCGTCGATTTGGGGCAGTTTGTGGCTTAAAACTTAACATATTCTGAATCTGAAAGGTATTCTGAACAACATATCAAAAAATTGCGTTGATATATTTTGATATATTTTTTAATCTATGTTTAAAGACATGATCATAAGCCAATATGCCGCTCAGTGCGCGCCTGAGCCCTGACTTGAGGTCACAAAAATGACGATTCCGTCGATTTGGGGGACTTTGGGGCTAAAAACTAAACATATTCTGAATCTAGAAGGTATTCTGAACAAGATATCAAAAAATTGCGTTGATATATTTTGATATATTTTTTTAATCTCTGTTTAAAGATAGGTATATAGAATAAATCGAATTTTTGGCATCATCAACGGAAGACCGGACTGAGAGGCCCTTAATTTAAGAATTTAAAATGATCAACATAGTTTTTGTATCGACAAACATACCTTACACCTAAATATTCTACCTTGTTCCGTTCTGAGTAGAGTAATTTCAGTTATCACCCGTCATAACACATGATGCCCGCTGCAGGATCTCTGCTAATTGTGCATCCGCGCAGGTTCCGTGATTTCCCCTCCCCCTACCTCCCCTTCAGTAGCGTTTTCGTGTCAAAAAACTACGAATTTTTTCTTCCCATCCATCCATTTCTTCAATCCAGCGGTCATTTTTATTATCCGACAAAGTCGAATTTTCGATTTTTGTCCATGGGACACTGCACTGTGCAGCGTGAGACTATCCCGGAATTTTTTCTGTCAGATTCCCTGCTATCTTGCGGGCGGTTAGGCTCTTTTAGATGTCAATGGGCGATGTCAAGTTGCGCTTTTAATCCAATGATTCAAAGCCTGGTGCGAAAATAAATGAATAAAATAGATAATATACAGATTGTGGTAGATTGAATGAAATAATCATAATCTCTGAAAATTTCCTCACTTGAACCCTAAACTTCAAAACGTATCAACTCTGATTCTGCTTTGAAATTTCAGATCGTTTTTTACGTCAATGTCTGCATAAACCACTTCTCTGAGGACTGCCCTTTTCACAATGAGTTCAGTGTCTGGCGGAAAAAGTAAGTTTTAAGGTAAGTCGCATTATTTTTAATGTTTATTCTCCGAATTTGAAAGAACAATATTACACCACAAATTGAAATAATGACGTGCAGATAACGAGGATACAAAGAGACCACTCCATTGGACGCGATGTAATCACGCCAAGTTTAAAGTCTAAATATACTTTCTCTGAGATACCGGATTCATCCGTATCCGGCAAGGCTGGGTTGAACTAATTTTATCCATCTCTCCACCTACTGATGTAAATAATTAGATTAATTCTTCTTATCTCTCTGTTCCCTGATGTGTATTATTAAATTAATCATTCTATCTTCATTTTAGTTACTAATATTTATGGACTGGTCGCAACATCCAGATTCTACGTTTTATTGTTGCCGAGGAGCCAAGGTCCCTCATTTTTGTTTGTAGGTGGTTCTTTGAATGATTTTTTTATTTTCAATACAGCTATTTCCCTGCGTAATAACTTCTTTGTATCATGGTCATGGGTCGGATTGCTCAAAGATCGGTGCACCAAGGCAGCCATATTGGAGGAGGATTTGGAACTTCAGTTGCATATGTAGGTCACGTGTTTTTCCAATGCCGAAATCTTCCGGTTAATCAGCGGTCCTCATTTTGGTCATCATACTCATCCGGGTGTTTCTGCTTGAGATGCTTGGTCTTATTCTTCATAAAACCGAAGTATGCCCCGCAAACATGACAGGACGTTTCTCCAGTGTGGGCCCTCTTGTGCATAGCTCGGTACTTTGGGTCTGCTAAAGTTTCCCCGCAAGAATCGCAGACTAGAGGTCCTAGAAGATGGAAGACAGGTATTTGTGAAAAGAAAAGAACCTACAGTGACATTCAAGGAACGCAACTTATATTATAAAACTAGGGGGTCATGCCCCCTCGCCGCTGCGTGGACAAGCCCCCAGAGGGCACCTCGCGCTCTCTCATAGGCCCGCGTCGACAAAAGAACGACCGGTAAAATAAAAAGATTTTCATACCCGACTCTCTTTAGTCCGATTTCCCTCTGGCCGGAAGCGATTGGACCTATAAGAATCGAATGAAAAAATTGGATGTTTGAGTTCAGCAGAGATTCGGTCCTTGGCCCGGAAAGCTGGGGCTGACAGAAAATCCTGCCGCAAGTCATCAGTAAGCAGGAGCGTGTCATCGATGCGTGTCTACTGTCAGATCTGGTGTAGAAAGAAAGAACTGTAATTGCCCTATCGATTGGCAATTTGTGTAGACGTAGACGGTAGTCAGCGTAACCTAGAGGCAGAGTGCTCGCCCACGGCGTCGAAGGTCCGCGGTTCGCGAATTGACATTCGCGAAATATTTCATGCCGGCAACATACTGCACATAGTCATAAATGCCGCGAGAGGCCATAAAGGAATGTTTTTTTGTTTTTTTTTTTTTTTTCATATGATAAGAGTGAGGCGTGCATTCTGACGCACGTGATTGAAAAGGACTCCTCTGGAGAAGCTTCTGGACCTAGAGTTTTGCCTAGAGTGGGCCTCTATACAAGTGTTAAAGGTATACAATGACCCTAAGTTTACCTGGACCGTCTAATAAACTTCTTTTTTTTGCAGAAAAAGCAGGCTCCAAAGACAGAAATAAATGTAACATTAGAGGGCAGTAAACATATAAGTATAAACTTTTACAAAGGGGACGTACTCAAGTTACGTAAGGCACTTGGGGGGAGGGGTCAAGAAGTGCCTTTCGGGGGGAGGGGGCAGGGGGCGGGGTAAAACGCTTTAGNGGGGGGGGGGGGGGAGTCAAACTATAAATTGGGGAAGGCTAAGAACTTTCTTCAGCCCTGACTATCAATATTAGAGAGCTAAAGTCCCTTATTAGTGGTGTTCACGATTGAGCTTGACATTCATTTATCCTCAGACTCTTGGAGGCAATTTTAGTATTCTACTTACGGTTAGGGTCCGGCTGAGATGGTCCACCTACAAAGAAAAAAAATCAGAAAATTACCGAATGAAAAGCTCACAGAAGACGGATGTAAAGCTTCATTGGGGCTTGAAAAGACGAAGCTCAATATAGACATGTCATTGCAATCACAAAAAGTGAAAAAAAGGAGCAACATCACCTTTCGTCGCCCCTCTGATATGACATGAGAGCGTATCTTAATTTCCACGTGAGCCCTGTTTTACGTATTATTCCATGCTTTCTGGGGCTCATGCGGCAATCCAGATACGCCCTTACGTCATGGAAACGCGACGCTTCGGCGCCTTCAGAGGCAGTTCGCCCTTGGTTCACTCGCCTTTTTTACGGCTGATATGTTTAGCCTCAGCAAGACTAAGTGTTAACAATAGACAGCCAAAACATCCTCGAGGCTCTCCTTTTGAGGCTACGTTTTCCATCCCTAGCAAGACAAAGTATCAACAATAAACGAAACATTCCATTCCATTCTTACAAAGTGACGCCCCCATACCCATAAGAAAAAAACAAAAACAAAAAAAACCCAGAGCGCCCTCGACGTCTCTGATGTTTTTAGGGCACTGACAGAGGGGCGCGGGTGGTGCCTTTGGCCCCCCACTGAAAACACTCGTCATTGAACTTATTTAACACCTCAATTTTTTGGGGGCGCAACCACCTTTTCGGGTTTTCTGTAACAATATTTTACTTTATTTTGCAATTAGGAGGTACTATCTATGACTCTTTTATAAAAACACGTATCTGCACCGAGAAATTATCGGCTAGTACGTTTTCTCTGAAATGAGCCTAATAAAACATGAGAGGGAATGAGGCAATTTTTTATCTAGTTTGGCTGACACTCCGGTTGAATCAAACCTAATATACGACAGTTTGCAATAAGGAGTTACTGTTTCCAGCTCATTCATAAACGTGTTTCATGAGCTTCAAATACGAGTTTCAAACGTGTTCGAAAAAAATTCATGTATGTGCATAGGAAAACTAACGACGCATACAGCGTTTCTAATTAAAGTCGGAAATAATAGTTTTCAATTGAAAAATGTAGTTTAATTGAATTGAAGGAAAATAGGCGATATCATGTTTGGTAGGTCTAATATTCTGATTGAATCAGATTAAATTGGTTATCGATTGAAAAAAACTCCACTACTAAGAAATTGTACAATTGGATGGAAGGATAGGTATGAACTCACCTGGTCCATGTTTAGCGTTCATATGGAATTTTAATTCCTTCCCCGATTTAAAGACCTCCTTGCAACTGCGGCATTTACACTTTGCCAGGGAAAAAGCCTTATGAATTTTTTCGTGTGTCTTCAAATCCTTTTCTGATCGGAAAAATTGTTCACACTCACGGCACGTTGGGAGTTGAGGGATTGACCCATGATTATACTTTAATTCGTGTTGCCTTATAGATCTTTCATCCTTGAATTTTTCTCCACAGACGCCGCACGTTAAAACCCAAACTCCATCCTCTAAAAGATCCAGGGAAAATGTTTACAATAATGAAGGATTACGAATCCATGAACCAATAGACTAAATTATACGAGAAGACTAAGAATTAAACACTACAGCACATTATGCTTTCTCATCAAAGTTACGTCAGAAAACGTTAAGCATGCCGAAAAATTACAAAATCAAGTGGGTGAAAGAGAAATAAATGTTCGTAATTTCCATTAGGAACAGTAAATTCAAATTTCCCGCTCGCAATAAACATTATTTCCTTAGGTCAAAAGAGACATTGAAATCAACGTAAGCGTTCATGAAACGACTAACACTAGATCATGGTTTTACACATATTTCCTTTCCTACTCTGATACAAAGGTGTCTTTAATTTTGTCTAAAAAAAGTTGCTACACTCGTACAGAACTTTTTTTCCATCGTAAAATACACCGAAATCGGACACTTGGCCTTGCGTTTTTTATTTAATATTCTGAAAGCACTAGATGAGTCGATTACGTGTTGACTTATTGCGTATTTTTGGAGCCAAATCGCAGAGAAGCCCGCTTTTAAAAAGCTCAAAGGGTAAAAGTTTGTAGGTCAAGTATGTCAGGAGAAAATTGAAGGTCATGTGTTTCACAGGTCAAATGAGTTTAGGTCATGTGTCCAGGGACCATTCATACGAGTAGAATTTCTCCACTGATATCCGGAGACAACTCTGGTATTGTGAGTTAAATAAAAGGTGTGCCGACTCGTATACAGAAAACATTGGGCGGAGGATCTGTGGACTCACTTTTGAAATGTTCCTTGATATGAGTATCGTAGGTCGGCAGACTGCCGAAGACCTGATTACATTTTCTGCATGTAGTATATCCCCGGCGAATCGCTGTATGCCTCCATTTATGGACACTTATTGATTTTTTGTTTCTGAGTATTGATCCGCAATCGGGTTGGGGACACCTCCAGGCTGGCGTATCTTCTGCTCCACCTTCAAAAATAATAAACTTTAATTATAATAGAGAAAAACAAGCGGGAAAGTCCTAATACTAGCGCTCAGGTGTTAGTAAATGTATTAAATGAAGAAAGAACGTATAAACTCCGTCGACTTGGTCGACTTGGCTGGGAAATGGAAATAGAACATCAGCTGATAGCAAACAAAGGTTACCAAGGAAACCGTAAACGCGTATTTTTGTTTCCCGAAAATGAGCTCACCGTTGAGCTCATCAGGCGCGTTTGTTTAGGCTTCATTTGAGTTCAACGATCAATTTCGATAAGAATTACTCAACCGCTAAGAAATTTTCTTATAGACAAACGATCGAAACTACCTGCGCATTACGTTAAAAGCATAAAATACAGTTTTCACAGCTTTATATTTATTTTAAAAATGGACCCCCCCCCAAAGAGCCTACACATCGATGAGCTGGTGCGCCATTTAAACGCATTAGCACTAGTATACTAGTACTCAGAGGAAAGTCGAAATCAAAAAGCGCTGCCTATCGGCTGAGCGCTTAACAAGAGGTTAATAGCTGCGCAAACTAGCCCATTAGATAAGGCCACGAATTGAGGAGTAAAACGCATGTTGAAATTGACAAAGGACCCAGGACCGTTGCGAGAACTCTCAGTCCGCGGGGCTGGGAATGCTGATTTCAGGACATTTTGTCAACGATTTTTTGTCCGCGCACCTTTTTTGTCCAGTAGTTTACGCCCACACGTAAAATAGGCAACAGTGACTTGGTCCAAGCGTTATATTTTAGTCGGTATGTAAAATTATATTGACAACATGGAAATGAGAAATTTAGAGAGAAGGAGGTGTTGTTATAGTTGCTCATTTTCTAAATGAAATGTTATTACTTTCTCCTTTTGAATCATCTTTTAAATTGTCATTGGTGAATATTTGGTTTTATTTCTATCCTTAAAATATTGAATGTACAATATGCCTTATGTATGTATAGGTACTATTTTTTTATTTTTTTAATTTATTCTTTACGAAATTATTACTTCATTTTGAAAACATTTATATTTTTAAAACGTGACAAATATTTGTAAAACCTTTTCCAAGCGACATTAATCTCAATGAGCCGAAGTTATGTGCCAACATAAACTGCAAAAATGAATAAAAGAGGATAGAAAACCAAGAAGCACGCAATCTTCAGTTTTAACCCATTTGTACATCGATCTTTTAGAGTCAAATACGTCAAATTTTGAGCGTGTCGGTGCGCGTACACCTCGCTGCAGCACATTAAAAGCACAAAATGTAAAAGAAAAAGTTAAGGTGCTTTGGAAATCATTAACTTTGACACAGAACCACCAATATTTAAAAAACACACATTATATTATTATCCTCCTTTGATAAATTGATGCATATTTTTTCCCCATCAGTTTAAATGAGAATAATCAATGCAGAGTGTGCTAACATTTCAAAATCATGAGTTAAAAAACGCTGACTATGCGAGTATAAATATTAAAAGCCGAATAGAGCGGAGCGGCGTGCTGCCAGCGCGAGAGGCTTTTTGGCGCCTACAAACCTAAGTAGATACTTCACGCATTGCACAGTGCTTGAAGTATCCACTTAGGTTTGTAGGCGCCAAAGAGCCTCTCTCGCTGGCCGCCCGCCTGCCGTGCGGCGGCGCCTGAAGCAAGTATTTCACAACAGAGGTGTTGCACAGTATTATACGAAATTGAACGTATTAAGAATGACAGGCAAAAGTACAGATCTTTCCTCGCAAAATAAATCAAGATAATTATCGTACACAGGAAAAATCTAAGAGCCTTTAGCTGAGGCAAATATGGAGGTTTATCCGGTTCAGGTATAACAAGGTGGAAATTTCTTAAAAGATAATTAAGTCCATGTCACACCAAAGAGGTGTAGAGAGTTTTAGTGAATTTTGTCTCATGGAATTGATGCTCCCCCATTTTTACCAAAACTCTCAACTATATATTATTCTCCGTTGGACCAAACAGAAAAAACAAAAAAACAAGCAAACCCTCATTCTTCCAAGAAATTATACATTTTCATCCAAAAACGTCGTGAGCAATTGTCGTCTGTATTTACATGTGGGTCCATTAACTTTGGGTCTCAACTGGCACGAGGACCAAAACTCCCGTGCCGAAAAAACGCGTGGACGTAAATTACCGGAAAAAGCAGGTGCGCGGACAAAAAATCGTTGACGAAATGTCCTATAACACGAATGCTAGGATGTTTTTAGTGTCCCCATAGGAGGGTGTGGTGAGGACCCGCCAGAAAGGAGGAGGGGTCTGGGATGGTCCCCCTCGCTGGGAATTTTAAAATTTCAAAGACAATCGAATCAATGCAAATTCAAAATTTCAAGGCTTTTTAAAACTCCAACCGTGGTTTAGGTAGGTGGGCATTTGGCTGTGCTCCCCCCCCCCCCCCCCCNTCTTTTCATTTCGGCTTTTTTCCTTCGATTTATTTCCCTTCTTTTTTCTCCCTTTCTCGCTGTTATCTCCTATTTTCCGTTTCGCCAGCCTTTTCCTTTCGTCTTCTCACTGCATTTTTTTGTTGGCGCTTCGAGTAACTGCTTCTTTTTACCCATGGGGTTCCGAGGCCCTGAATCGACCACTTAACAAGGTGCAATTCATGAGTTTTGATGTATGCTCCCTCTTCAAAATTTCACATTGAGTACGACTTCAGAAAATTACTGAAGCAAACTCCTTCACAATTGAAAATGTCCGTGTTTGCCGGGTTTTTGCCGGTTTTGTTCATTAAGAGTTTCGTGTGCTGGGAAGTTTTCTGAGTCATTGAAACCAATGCCATTTTCATGAGCTATGAGCAGATGTTGCGTTGAGATGTGCAGCTGTTCACGGGATGGAGGTAAATCCGAGGAAAGTAATTATTAAATACTATAGCATATGGTGCACATTTTCACTGCTTGGTTCACCAAATCAAATCAACGTCTCTTAAAACTCCTCATTTCACTATAATTTTACATGTAACTTCACATGAATTCAAGAATTTTCAGGACTTCCTACGGGCTTTTAAAGAGCCCACAAAAAAGTAGTGAATATTTGTCTGCGAAATTGAAGTAAGGTATACGTGCCTTCATTCGCAGCTCCCAAGGGACTTCCAGGTAAGGAGCTGGATTCGAAATCTTCCTCGTTCATGTACGCTTCTATACCGAATGATTCATCCCGGATGAGTCCTGCAGGTATAGCGGTGGGTGACCTTGCAGGATCTCCTTGGTTCATATACTCGTCTACACTGAATGATTCATCCTGGATGTATCCAGGGGGTATAGTGAGGGGTGATCTTGCACGATGTTGTGGACTTGCGGGAAGTTGCGGGAAATTATAAGGTAAATTTTGACCGCCTGAAGGATCCGCACCTAACATTTCATCTACACTAAATGATTCATCTGTAATGTGTCCAGGGGGTGGATTGGGAGGAAGATTTGCAGGTCTTGAAGTTCCAAAGATTGATTCCAGTGAGGGGTTGTTCCTGAAGAAATCGTGTACATTGAAATTGGGGGCTTCAGTGGGATCCGAATGCGTGGTGTACTGAGGAGCTCTAGGAAGGGAATATCCCGCGGGTGCCGAACCTCCAGGGTATGAGGAGCCGCTAGTGTATGGAGCACCCCCAGCGTATGAAGAGCCTCCAGTGTACGAAAATCCTGGAGCCTGTGAAGAGCCCCTGGTAGAAAATGGATTTGCTCTGCTTGAGCCACTTCCACTATCAGTTCTACGACTCCTAGTCTTAGCTCTTCCTTGAGCAGGTGCTTTACCCTTCCCCTTATCTGCCCTTCTCGAAGCGGCTGATGCGGACGGGGCTCTGTCTTCCTCGGACCCTTCTGTCAAGGCCGGCGCGCAGTCGAAAATGGTCTGTGGTTTTTGCGGGACGACACCGCACGGGTTTGGCACCTTGACGCTGCATTCGAAGAAATCGTCTCCAGGGGATATTCGACGGCACTTGGCGTCGGACCATACCGGGCAGCCGGTGTTTAGTTTCAGCTCGTCTATGGCCCTGAACGCCTCCTTGCATGTTAGATCCGTCATAGCCTTGACACTCCCGTCTGTTTGGTGGTTGATGCCATGGCACTGGTTTGCCGCCTCGATGATAAAGTCGTACTGCGCCTGGGTAACCAGTCCAAGGACTGGCCGGTCAAAAGTCTGAAAGTTACGCCAAGGGACCATTCGTTAACTTTAAATGCAATATATTCGCAAACCGCCGAATGTCCCTTACAAAAGCTATCGTGAAAAAGATCGTGAGTTGATTTTCGGCGCCCTGATGCAACTATTCGTGTTTACCGAATATGCGTGTTGCCCATTCAAGAGTGGAAGGCGCTAACATCAGCTTCCTTAAAAATCTTGCAAAACATTCTTCAAAAATCGGTCAGTGGCGGACATTCGTTAGTTAGAGTATGGATTGCATTTAAAAGTAACGACCAGCGTCATTTTCAGACTATTTACTGACCAGTCCATGGACGGGGCAAAAAAATTGCCCTGCTTTGTTTTTTCTTTTCTTTTCAAGGCAGCGTCATATGAACTTATTTACACTGAAGCGACGTACAAAGGCTGTCACAAAAAAAAGAGAAAAAAAACTGAGAGCTGCCCTGCTCTGCGCAAACTATTGCAGGCATTGAAACACGGTTTCCAGGACCTTGTAGCTTTCTTCGTTAGCTTTTCAAAGAGCTCTCGTGGAACTTATTTGATGGGAAATCCGCATTTTTTGCGGCGACGTGTGAAAAAAAAAACCCTCCGGAATTTTCGAGCCGTATTAGCTCTCTACCTTTTCTCTGTGAGGACGACTGAAAACTATGAAAATGAAGCTTGCGACCTTTCAAATGTAAAGTATGACTGATCCGCGAAAGTCCTCACGCAACCTGAACATTTTGTTCCATTAGGAACTCAGCAAATTTAAAATTGTAAAGAAGTTGAAGACCGAAAAATGACGTAGACAACCTGACTTTTGAAGTCTCGATCACGCCTTTGGACCCCTTGAAAATTGTACCTCCACTGCCTCATCAATTTTTCCTATTTAGAAACTGTTATTCCTCTCAAAATTTCAAAGGCAGGTTTTCCATGGCTCATGAGACTGGGGCTGAAACGGTTTGAATTTCGGAGGGAAACATTCAGACGTGAAAGCCCATCTCGGATAGACTGTGGCTTTCATGATAAATTTTGTAGATAAGTCGTATCATGCTTCTAAATGGTTGCAAACTTCATTGCCAGTGTTCATTTTATCCTAACAGAGTGGAGGTGGTGAGAGAATAATGACTCGAAAATTCCGGCGGGGTGTNNTTTTTTTTTTTTTTTTTTTTTTTTACAATTTGCCGCAAAATCGCCATAAAAATACGAATTTTTCACAAAATGAACTCAACAAGGGCTCGTTAGAAAGCTAATGTAATAAGCTACAAAATTCTGAAAATCATATTCCGATATCTTAAACTGTTAGCTCAGAGTGGATAAACTCTCAGCTTTTTAGGGCAGTCTCAGTAAAAATAATCCTCTTCTTTTCTAAACAATTTTAATTTAGTATGTTGGAATTGTTTAGCCAACGTGCGTTAAATATTCAGCATAGAGTTAATATCTCAATACGGAGGGAACAAGCTCACACACAAGCACGAGCTTTTGTAAGCTTTTTCCCTCTGTATTGAGATATCAGCTTCTTGCTGAATTTTTAACACACGTTGGCTAAAAATTCCAATATACCTACTGCACTGTCTTACGACCCGTCCATTGCAATCGGTTTGTGTGATTTTAATTTAATTTAAATAGGTGCCATCTAAAGCTTCAATTTAAAGTTGACATGTTGTCACAAACGTGAGAGAGAAATGACTCTCTTACTTAGGTGCTTTCCTATAGTACCAGTACCTAGCAGAGTTCAATTTTTATTTGTTAAAAGGAAATTTAAGAAAAGATAGGTAAAAGGTTGTATAAATACCGATTTATACAACGGATGCACAACGATTGTGCAACAAAAATAGTTGATTTTTGTTAGAAGTACCCATTTTTAATGGCTCGCTTTATGATGGGAACTGTACCTAGTTATTACATAAACGATGCATAAATGATATTTGAAAGTTCCCGGTTCATTCCATAAAAGAAATGTACCGAAAAATTTAGAAAACTGTACCAAAATAAAGTAGAGAAATGCATATGTAAGAAAAAATGAACGATTTTCATCAATTTATGTAAAAACTTAAAGCAGTTACACTTTGACTATATTTTGCAATTTGGAACTAAATTCTAGCCCGGTTTAAAAACAACGTATGTGCCGTTAGTTTCCCTATGCACACAAGTGTTTCTTCAGAGGAGCCAGAATTTATAGCTCCAAATTGCTCAACGCAGTCCACTTATCACTATATAATGTTCACATTGATCTCTATGGAAAAAGATAACTAGAAACGGGTACTTTAAACGAAGATACCCAATTTTCGTTTCGAATCGTTTTTCGTTGGATAACCATTGTACTTCTGTTATTAAAGAACATTCTTTACATAAAAGTTATGCATCATTTATCCGTTGGATGCATAATTTTTACTTATTTCTCGATTTTATTTACCTAATTTATAAATCCCATGCTACTAGGGCTATCTCTTACCGCTTTTCCATGATTAAGGAGTAACATCAAAGTAAGCAGCGACAACACGTAGCGAGGGTAACCACACTTTTTGGGCTTCATCCTTGAGAATAATTCCTCTTCGATCCAGTGATTGGGAAGAAGACAACTTTGATACACATTGAAACCCTCCAAAGGAAAGTGAAGCGAAAATAATGAGCTGTATGCTACCGTTCCTGCCAACTAATGAAAAGATGTGGTTGAAGGAGACCGGTTATTGAATTCCGAGAATTTTTGTTTTTTTCCCTCCAGTAAGTAGCCCTTTCTTTTGTCTAGGCGTCTATTCCAGATGCGTCAACGTTGAAGGTATTGGAATGGATTTAATTAATTTTACTTATTCCCATCCTCACTTAGATGTAGGGTTTTAGAGTGCTTTACAATTTTTTTAAGTAGGCATGCTTTTTGTAGAACGCAAAGCCACTCCTGTTTTTTTAAAACGTAGCCAGACAGATCTTCATAGTGAACTGTGACGAAAGAGCGAACATTAGCGTTCGCTACGGGAGGGAGGGGAACAGCGCGACACCCCTCCCCCCATTCCCTTCTCCCAGACAATTTTTTAAAATGTAGATTCTCTGCGTCTTTTTTTACATTCTATTTCACACAAAAAATCTGATGGAACGTCAGGCAAAGTGTGGTCTTATTTCCTGCTTTCTTACTTATAATTTTATTTCGTCAACTTATTTCGAATATTTTTGCGCAATAATATTTTTTGAAAAATTGAACATCTACTTCTTCTAAAAGAGTGCACATATATACATATATATTGGAAATGATTTCTTTACCCTCACCCAACTCCCCTCAAATAAGGTTCTCGCTAGTATGGGAAAATCCATACAAAAAATAATAGTGCCCTGCCTTGATTAGTTATACCAGGGCCGTATTTACCTACTTGCCGCCCATGGGCCGCCTGTATTTTGCCGCCCCCCTCTCATTCGTTTTGAGCATCAATAAAAACCATCAAGTGAACGTGCCAGCGGGGGAGGGGTACATAAGACGCGTTTACTCGTGTTGGACACATTTTTTGCGAAAGCCCTGTCAACTAATAGCAAAAGTTCACGGAACTTTGTGCGAAAGTTAAGTTCCATAAACCTATCTCTGTGTGGACAAGGCTTTGCAGTCATAAGAAATGAACGAAAAAATTATGAGAGACAAACATAAATGTGGATTAATGATTTTAACTTCCGCCGCCGCGCTGACCGCACCGTGTTTGGCGCAATGCGTGAAGTATTCCGACAGTCTTGTAGGCGCTGTGAGTTTCACGCCGACCGCTGCCGAACGCACTGTGTTAGACGCAATACGTGAAGTATTCACGCAGTCTTGTAGGCGCTATCCGTTTTACGCTGACCGCAATGACCGCACTCTGTTTGATGCAATGCAAGAAGTATTCGTGCAGTCGTGTAGGCGCTAATATGTGTTACATGCCGATCGCCGAACCGACGGCTTCTTCTTTTCATCTTAAGTCCTCGTCATCATTTCTCTTTAAGTCGCGCCGTTCCGGGCCAAATTACGAGTTTTAACTATTTGGTTTCTCTCTTAACTTGAATAATTAAAGGTGCTGTCTCTTGTATCTCTGAAAGACGACAAAATTAGAAATTATTATACTCTCAGGAAATGAGAGATTTCGTCGCCTTCTCTCTTTTGTATTTTTTTTTTCTAAATCCGATTGTTTTTATACCCTCATTTAAAAAAATTGCAAAATTTGCCGCCCTCTATAGATTTGCCGCCATGGGCCGCGGCCCATGTGGCCACCCCCTTAATCCGGCCCTGTTTGTTACTGGGATTTTAAAGTCAGTTTTGAATCAATCTTTCTTGATAGGTGCTTAGATATTTTTGGCATAGATTTTAAGCATAACACAGAAAATTTTATCGGGTGTGTGGGGTTGAATGAAATTAGTATTAATTTTGCAGGCATAAAATGAACATAATCAATTTTTTTTGCTCAGATTACGGTTTTTTTCTGTAACACTGATACTCATTTGGACGTATTTATCCTAAAAGGAAGTACATTACAAGCAAACTCTATGCAAACAGTTTTTTTTTTTAGCATGAACATGTCCATTTACGGGTCTTCCTTTTTTTATGGATGGGATTTTGATGATAAACATAAAATGTTTAAAAATGCTGACTTTCGCTACGTTGAAAAAATAAAAAATATTTCATATAATTTTTAAAGAAATTAAATTCATTCATTCTCATAAATAACCATCCTTTAAATGCAAGGTAACAGTTACTTTTTCTGTCACTCAGAGTTTGCTGTAATTCATAGATTAATTTGGCATCTCTTGATTTAAGGCTACTGATACTGAGTTCAATAAAATGCCACTAAAATTTACCTACACAAAAGAACTTAAAACGAGTTGTTTCCTAAAGAAAAAAAAAAACCCCCTGTTGCAGAGTTAAGAGAGGAAACCTTCAAGAAAGTGAGGTGATGAGGGTGTCATGGCATCTTTGAAACATTGCAGTGATTTTCCTACTTTTCTGATGAACATCACCAAACTAGTCAGAGGTAAATCGAAACTTTAAAAAGGCAAAAATTAATGTACGTTTAAAATCTTGTGTTCAAGTAAGAGATTACGGATGCCAAGGCTTAAAGTTATGATATGTAATGTAGTTAACAGGTGATTGGGTAGTGGCATTACTTGGTAGCACAGAAACAGAAAAGAGTAAAATAATTAACATCTAAAAACATTTTATTGCGTCCATAAAGTATGTTAGAGAAAAACCAAGTTATGATCCGTTATCATCATTTAATAAGGTTCAAACAATCAGAACAAAACATAATTCGACAACTCTTAATACAGTTTTTCAAAAATGTTCGATTGAAGATGCAAATACTTCTGGAGGCCTTCTCATCTTTTAAATAGAAAAACAATTTATTCTTATATAAATCTGAGTGATGAGTTGATGCTTTTGCATAATGCTAAAATCCATCCGAACAGGATAAGAGAAGAAAAATTCACTTCACATTGAATTTTTTCATGAAAATTGATTACGAGGCAAGAAAAAGCAATTAAACATATAAAATTATGATGAAAAAAAAAAATGAAATTCTGGGGAATCAGAACCCAAAATTTAAAGGCTTTCAGGACTTTTCCTTCGAATTAAGGATATTCCAACGTTGAGGAATTTCTGTTTCAGATCTTAAAATTCTAGTAGAGGAGATACATTTCAAACATACTGGAAAATTTGCGAGAAGTTTCAAGAAACTATACTCAGTGATTGGTTATTTTAAAAAAAACCTCAAGACACAAGAGGGATGATGCACATGGGCAGTTCTCAATGGCTGACAGCCAATGTTTGATTGAGACCTTCCTTCACAACTGACAATGCACAGCTGACTTCTGGATAGGAAGTCTTGTCTGTTCTTTCATTATTACCCAGATGCATCCTATGATCAATGTTGTATGTTTCATTAAACAATGAGACAAGCATATAAAGTTGGACTAAAAAAAAAAAAAAAAAAAAAAAAAAAAAAAAAAAAAAAAAAAAAAAAAGGAAAATGAGACCAAATCTACGAAAAGGGACCTTCATTTTCAAGCAAAAATTTTCCATAGCTTTTTGCAAATGCATGGAGAGAGAAAATCTAAAAATTTTGATGCAATTGGGACTATGAAAGCTCAAAAATTAAAGAGGATATGAGTCCTAAAGTTCCGAGACAAAAATGTTTAGGCTCTGAAAAAAGTGGTTTAAGTTTTTAAAATAAGTTGAAGAATATTTTCTCCTGCAAGATAAGGTCCCCGGTCACAAATAAAGAAATTCAGTTCTCATCATCAAGTCAAAATATTTTGGAAATCATGAGATGATTCGACTTACATCGATAAATGATCAATTTTCACTGAACAGCAGACATTAGACAATTTGGTCAAATGCAAAATGCCAGCTTAAAATCAGATAACAAAAAAGGGCACAACATAATAACAACTTTAACGCAGATGCATACTTAAAAATATTGAAGAATAACAAAGGCAAAAAGCACCAGGATAATCCTTGTTGCTGTCAAGATTCTAAAATGGCGGTGTTTCAAATTTTCTGCTCCCATGCCGATTTTAGTAAGTTGCTGAGAAATTGTTACTCAAAATTTTCAAGTCGGTAATATTAATACCCTCAAAAACAGAAGTTATGAAGGTTGCAAAGAAAAGATCTTGGTTCGTTCTCTACTTGATAAATTAAGATAAACTTGATAAACTCTACTACACTCGCTTCAGAATAAAGTAATTAATACAGAAAAATTGAAGCATTGCAAATTGCAATACATGTTTTTGGCGTTAGGCCATTTATTTCTACGGGATAAAAAAGAGGACTCATTTAAGCTGAATGGTGAAGAGAATCAATGATAAGGATCCCTCAGGTTCCCCTGATGACAATTGAAAACCCCATAATTCAATTAAGTTCAGCAAAAAAGAATCATGAACATGGAAAGCGATGACCAAAAAATGAAACTACATATCTTCCTTTAAGGCATTACAGACTTCCTGTCATACTTAATTTTTCTTTTGGAAAACTAGTCAACGCAAGTTCTTAAAACCTTCCTTGATTTTTTTTCCTTGTTAGAGGGACACTCTGCATAAATTTCAATCTATAAAGTCTGCTTGTTTCTTTCCCAAAAAATAGAATAGGAGCGGCAACTTAGGAACACTGTGATGGAGATATGTAGTTTTGCACTTTGATCATCGAAATGCTGCTAAAGTTTACAACTATTTTTGCCTTTCATCATAGCCTAAAACTTTCATCATTTTATTTCTACACCGAAAACAATAGGAAAGAGAGAATTATTTCGAAAATTTGATTCATCACAGGCTTTCATAACTTCTCAATATGAGTGGATGTTGATAACAATGATACACAAAACAAACAGATTCTTTCATTTATCATTTCTTTTGTTCGATATGCATTATGGACTTTATTCAGAGCATGTTTATTGCTCAGTTAAATATTGAAACAATGAAAATGAAAGGAAGAACAGAATATAAAAAGGCAACACAGCTGATTATCAAAAAATGGACACGAGAAAAGCTTGGAATGAGCTGGGAACAGATTGAGAAAAGAGTTTTAAGCTCATTAAAACTAGAAAAATTAAGTTTAAAGCACTTAATTTTTTGCAGCCACAGTAAGTCTAAATCTACGTAAGATTATTGAGTCCAATTCTTTTTCTCAAGATGGCAACCGATCAAAGAGAAGTTATTTCATTAGTAACCTAAAAAATCGCATTATGATAAAAATGAAAATGGAGATTAAAGGAAGAAATTAAAGACCCATTTCAAGGTCTGAAGACAGATTTAAAGCCATTCACCTTTAAAATTTTCATCTTTCTTGGATATTTTTTGTTACCTAACTTCTGCATTAATCGTAAACAAATTATAAAAATTCACAACAGAAAAATTTCAAAATTTTACATTTCCAACAGAAATAAACAATTATGGATGAAACAGGAAAAAATGTTATTCTGAGGAAAAAACACTAGCTTCACAGCATATGACAACCCCTGCACTAATTCGTTAGAAGATGGAAAGAACTTCGTATAACTTGAAATGAAGGAGTATTCTCTTAAAAAAATACATTAATATCACAGTTTTTAATAGGTACAAAGAATGTCCCAAAAAAACTGAGGGTATAATAGGTATGAAAATATAGTTTTTAAGAGCTTGTAGCTCATATCATTAGCTCCTAAACAAGCACTCTTCGAGTGACAAAAATGCTGTTAAAAAATTGCCACCAAAAAAAAAATGTGTAACTAAATGAGCTCAACAAATGCTGGAAATGCTGGTAGAATAATACGGACTACAAGTTTGCTCAAATTATACTCCAATACCTTTGAAAGTTTTCTTAAAACAAACCAAGTCTCAGTTTTTTTGGGACGACCTTTGGAGGAATATGGTAAACTTTCTGTTTTTCAATTTTTTCTTACGAACTCGTGATGTTTCTGTGATATGGAAAGAGGCATATCTTATTAAAGTTGAGTTCGTGGTTCAAAATGACCAAAATTTTTTGGTCACAAGATATAATTCTCCTCAGCAGTATGTACATGCAGTACAATAAAGATATACAAAATACATACAAAAAAAGCTTTTAAAAAAATGTTGACTCCTATTGGAGCCTTTTACCACTCTCTTTTTCACTGAAATTGAATTTAACTACAATTATTTCTTCAGAGAAATGGAAAATTGTATCTTAAATATCCTCTTCTTTTCTAAATTATTAACTTGAGTATTTTTGGTAGACTCAAAAAGGAAATCTGTATTGAGACTGATTTACAATAAGGTGTAATAGTCAACACAGTATCAATTTTAAGATCGAAAAAACGTTGGTACAATTACGCATAATTTAAAAAAATAAGATCGAAGACTAAAGTCAAAAAACGCTTGACACAGATTGCAGCATTATAGATTACTGCTCATGCTTTCTTTTATAACAGGAAAACAAACCATCAGTTTTTTTTTTTATTAAAATTTTCTGTGAATTTTCTTCATTCCTTTTGAGAAAAATCGCACAATATTACTAGGAAACATTTAAATTAGTTTTACTTGAAGAAAACAAAATAAGATTGAAGATATTTAGACATTGCAATCGAAATTTGCTTTTTTTTTATGTAGCCATTGATATTTCTGTACAGTTACGTTCAATTTTGAAAACAGAAAGTTTAAAATATGAACGGGAAACACTGTTCCAAATCTTTATGACCAATATTACACAACATGTGTAGCAGAGAGTAAAGAACGAAGCAATTCTGCTTGGAAAAAATGTTGTATAAATCTTCAGAAGTTGCCACATTTCCTCCAATAAAAAAAGAATTTACTGGGAATATTGTGAATATTTTCCTTTCAATTGTTCAGATGATTTCGTTCACAATTGAATTTTAAAAACTAAAAATTTAAAGTAAATACATCCATAATTGTCCTCAAAAATAAATATTTTATTGATGGAGATTTGGCAACATCTAAACGCTTATACAGCAGTATCCCCTGGCTAGGCAAAACTAATCAGTCACAGAGTTTTTTATGGTTAAACTTATACATTTAAGGAAATTATAAAATAATTTTTGCCAAGAAACCAAATTGTTTGTAATGGATAATGTCTTTTGATAAGCGTGTTCTTACACCATACTTATCAAAAAACATTATTATCATCAATTAAGAACACATAAATTTAAAGACTGGTGCAAAGATATTATTTTCAGCTGCTGATCGGCAGATCACTATTTCAAGATGCACGCACATTTATGGAATAAGATCATAAGTTACACACCAGAACTATGAATCGCTCCTTTAAAATGTAAAGTATTCGGCTCCATTAAGCTCTCTTTCCGCCCCCCTCAAAAAAAAAGGAATTAAGTAGTTTTACTTAGAGCTCGTAAAAAAACCACCAACTCTGAGTAAGTTGGAATAGTGCGATGGACTTTCGATAACGATTTACTGTTCTTCCTCCTTCAAGAGACAATTTCAGAGAAGGAATCTTTGAATGCCTCTGGGTTTTTGAAAACAGCAGTGAAGAGTTGAGTGAAAAATTTGAAAAGATATTGTTCTTCTTGGCGGAAAGGCCAGAAGCCCTCCAAAAATCCGATATGACCGCCTCTCGCAGTTACCACTATCGCTACGTGTTCGAGGAGATTAGCCGTTTCAACAGGGATACCTGAAATAAATCCATCAATTAAGTAAAGCAAAGTCCGACAAAGAAAAAGTCAATGTGAAAAAGAGCCTAACTGCATGGAAGTAAATTTTTCAAGGGAGCGATTTTCTAAAATTTGGTCAAAAATCAGAGTTAAGGTTCTTAATGGTAAATTTTCCCTTGTACCTCAAAGAAAAAGATAAGTGGGCTTCAGTTCATTTAAGTGCTGATTCAAGCTTAACTTTTGTAACAGAATCCAACGATTCTGAGTTCTTGAGAGACAGCTGAAAACGTAAAATTTTTGTCCATACCAGCTAACTTTTTTTGACTGTGTGCTTTTCACAGATTTTATTTGAAATTTTTTAACATCTCTCAAGCCAAAATATTTGTAAAACACTAATTAAAGCAAAGGTACTGTCAGTGGCATAGCCAGAAATTTTTCATAGCGGGAGGGGATCTACAGTCAAAAATTCTTACGAAGGGACAAAGGTAAAACATTCCTTAAAATGACAAAAATCAATTTTTTGGAGAAAGTTTTTCAGTCATGGGCGAGTCCAGAAACCCTACCTTTGCTCCGCCACTGGATGCAGCATGTCAACTTAAACTCTTAACACTAAATCCCTTCCCTTTGGACATTTGTCTAAAATGAAAGATAAGACAGCATTCAAACACATATGAATCAGTGAGTTCGAAAACACACCAACTCGGGGAAAAAAAATTGTTCAGGAAACACCTAAAACTGCGCAGCAGGTGAAGAAGTTAGTTTAAGGAAAACTTTTTTAGTGCCAAAGGACAAGTGCTCAGAGACTTTGTAAAACACAAAGTTGAAATCGATACACCATGTTTGATGACAGAGAATTAAGCGTTTAAAAATTTCCGAGTTGGTGTGTTTTCGTTCTCACAGACTTTCAGATACTGATTTTTCATTGTCTGCCCTGAAAAATTTATATTTTTTGACCTGAATAACGCTTTAATATTTATATAACTTGTTGGTATAAGGTATACTGAACCGAAGAAAGAAATCGCAAAATCGGATGGTCACCTGTTTCCCTTGAAATGGCCAAAAATTGGTATTTCCAATTAAATACTTTGATTCTTCCCTTTTACTGTCGCTGTTTCGAGCACTTCCGATTGCAATTCCAAAATTTCCTTTAACGTGCAGATGCTTCTATCTATAAGTGTTACTAAACCATAAAAAAGTGAAATTCGAAAAAAACCCGAGTTGGTGTGTTTTTGAACTCACTGATTCATATTATGTATCTTCATCATTAGGTGCTCTGAAAAGAGGGTCAATACTTCAACACCTAAGGTTGATTGGAAATTTTAAATTTTAATCAACGAAAACAAAAAATTAATTAAAAGGATGGACAAAAGACCCTAAATTCAAGAAAAAGCTTGTTAACCAACACTTCGGTTGATACAGTCTTTCCATTCAAAATTCTGATAATTAAACTGAAATTGATTTGAACTGAGGTTTACAGATGTTTCCCATGGAACCAAAAATGCGAAATCATGACCTACCTTCTAAAGGTTGGAATGGATCATCTGCAGCACTGAGACAAACGACTGGCACTTTCACGCGATGAATTTTGTTATGAATAGTTGCATTTTCATAGTAATCATTCACATCTTTGTAGCCGAACTGTTTGACAGTGAAATGAGAGTCGAATTCTCTGATGGTTTTACTCTGAAATCAAGCAAAAATTGAGTTGCAAGAAAAGCCAAAAGTGTTTGAAACTTGTCATTTAAATGAACGTATTTCTGCCAAACGGAACTATGTGCATTAAGACATGAGCCCTGAGACCAATAAAAATATGTGCATAACAGGGCTCACGTCATAATGCACATAGTTCCCTTTGATAGAAATACATCCAAGTAAAAGAATGATTTCAATACAGGAACTCCGGTGAAATGCATCTGATCTTTTGGATCTCAGAGATGAGTTGGACATTTCTTTACTGTGGTAAAAAATGTTCTCGCTCAGAGGCCAGGTAGCTCCGTTTGCAACATTGCAGACTTCTTGTCATACTTCAATTTTTCTTTGGAAAGCTAGTCAACTTAATTTCGTGAAAATTTCCTTGATTTTTCTTCTCTGTTAGCAGATTATTCTGTACAAAGTTCAAGCTATGAAGTTGCATATAAGTAGCTCTTCTTCAAAAAAAATTAAATGAGAGCTGAAATTTTGGAACATCACAATAAAGATGTACATGGTTCCGCAGATTGACTTTCAAAATGGTTCGGCCGCCCCACATCTAAAATGACTCATAGAACTTGCCCTGAGTGGTACTACTACGCTAAAGAAATACATTCATTTTACAATAAAAGCTTTTTCAATTGTAAGAAACATTATGAGATAAAATCATTGGACAGCAAATATAAAGTGAAAGTTGACTGCGCTTAAGACTTACAGAAAGCACTTTTTCCATTTCGTATTTTTGAGATGGCTCCAAGACATGTCGAAGACTGCAAAAAAAAAAAATCAAATGAGCCAAAAGTTGAATCGACATAGATATTTAGGGGTTCTTTCTTCAACCCTCTTTAAGATAAAATTTTGATAGAAGGTCTTTCATTGAAAAATGTTTTGATTTCAAGGGCAAAATCATTACATAAATGTTTTCTTTCTTTTTTTAAAATAATATAATAAAGCATAATGCTCTACAAGGCTCCTGTACCTATACCGACAAATATTCAGCTTCAGATTTTAGGATGAAACCTTTGAGATTTGTGCTCACACCGTAAAAAAATTGTACTAAAAATTTGACGATTATTGTATTTGTAAGTTGGCAAAATACAAATGATCTTACTGGTTGTCTGCATTTACTACAGATGCGCCTTATGGCCGCTTCGGATTTGACATTATACACTCTCGTGACTGGATTTTTTTCTCTTTGTTGCAAGAAATCATCCACATATTCAGACACATACCCTTTAACAACCTCTGTGAGGCAAGAGGCAAGATATCTGTTCATCAACATGTTCAGCCCAAATTGTTCAATGCTGTCAACAGCCACAGAAATGTTCCAAGGAACAGAAATGATCAGGCAGCATTTGAAGTTCTTGTTGGCTTTCTCCGATTCGTGAGCGAGGTAATTTCCAAGGACCAGTCTGCAATAAGAAAATTAATCCAAAATTAATGTTACCTTGCCAGATGATTATCGTTAAATGTATGTATCTACCTTAAATGTGTGACACAATATGTAAATGTTAAGGTTACTTCGAAATGTTTATGCTGATCAAAAACGACCATATACATGGTAAAACAGGTGTACAATAGGAAATTTCAGCCCATTAATGTGACGATCTGACTCTTGTCTTCAATCCTTCTTCTGGAGAAAATTAATTCATTAGCTATGCAAGGTTTTCTTGATGATGATGCTAAGTTATGAACTCTTATAATAAATTACAAGCCCATGAGCGAGAAAAATGGAACTGTATTCAACTTAAAACCTACTGTTTACTTTGGAACTACCATTGATATCCAGGTGTACTTTTTTAAAGTAATCATGGGTTAACATTTTTGTCTTGGTGATCTTCGAAACACTTTAAGATGGAGAAAAACTGAGCAATAAATAAAAAGTTGTTGTTTTTATTGTGTCCTCCTTAAAATTTTTAGCTGAAATTTTTCCACCCATCTTTCCTTAAATTTCCAATCCTGTGCACACTTTGATCTCTGCAAGGAAAAAGTGACCAATTTCAAAAAAGAATCCAACAGCAGTTGACAGCCACAGCTACAACAACCTCAATTTGGGCCCTGAATGAGAAAGGGACGATTCTTTGTTGTAGTGCTCCAAAATCTCGGCTAATATTTCATCGATTGTGAGGAGAGTGAATGCATAGATTTCATGGGTACTTTTACAGATATTCTTCTTGACTCAAAGATGTTCATACGAATATTCTGGAAAAATCACTCACTAGATTCTTCTCTAAGGCGGCAGAAAAGTGCCCCTCTCGCATCTAACGCCTGAATTGGACTATATTTTGCAGTTTAAACTACAATTTCTGCTCAGTTAAGAAAGACCGTATGTATCATTATTTCCCCTATACACATAAGTGTTGTGACAGATGCGTCAGAAATTAGAGCTCCTGATTACAAAATTTAATCTAATTCTGAGAGCTTAGGAGTGGACTTTCGACAGATCAAGAACCATTTCTATTTCTGGGAAATTTTGATTAATAGCAAGCGGACTTAAACCGTAATTCAATATTTAACTCACTATTATCAGCCCTCAGTGGTTTTAATACCTGAAACCAAAGTTTGCGATTCTACTTTTGAGCATTAAACATTCCCATTTACATGCCCAAAATGTGAGCTTAGGTTCAATGATATAATACTACAACATAAACCAACACCAATGATTCCAATCATCATGTTTTACCGCAGAATTTTTCTGATTTTGTAAGTATTCAAGTAAACAAAATTAATTTATCAGTCGGTAATTTAGCTTCTTGGTTATAACTGAAAAGCTGGACTACCGCATTCCATTTCCTCATTATTTTGTCCCGATGATTTTAGGGTGAATTAGTTTACACTTGGTAGCATTAAATTAATTAGGATGTGATTCCTGTCAGTTGCAAATCCTTCAAATCTCAGAAGAGAAAAGAGAAATCAAGAATCTAGCTTACCCTCCCATTGAAACGGCAGTGCATCCTAATGGACTTTCTGGATACTTGCTTTTTACATGGTCAATTACTTCAGTCAAATCTTCGTAATTACAAGCGCAATAAGTTCGTGGAGTCTACAAAATAGAAAAAAGCAATTCATACATTGTGGTAGGATCTTCAGAGACATCCTACTTCACATTAAAAAAATAGCCGATGAAAAAAGGGAGCTGAAGGGGAAACTAAGGTAATAAACTGTATAATGATTAAGAAATAAATACTAAACAGAAACTTCAAAATTGAAACCATAGCAAAGGAACTGTCGCATCCATTAAGTTTATGAAAAAATGTGAACCATGACCAGAGCTTCAAAATAATTGTAAGCAAAGGACCCTGCTCAGAAAACCAAGGACTTTGATGCCCAATAGATTTCATTATTATTGAATATCGATGGTCATAGTGCAAAACCAACTATCTTCAATTGCGACATTGCAGAGTTCCCGATATACTTCATTTTTTCTTTGAAAAACTAGTCGGCGTAATTTTTTGAAAACTTTCCTCTCAGTTATAGTCCGAGAGCCAGACGACTTTGAGTGACAAACTCGGGATACATGTTTTGACCCCCTAAATCGATAGCCTTGCATGCACTGAAACGGAAAATTTTTGTCTGCCGCCCTCTAGCCTGTGCCATCACCCTCATCTAGGCCCTCAAAGTGGTCCAAAAAACACCATCTGGTGACAAACTCCTGACGCTNAGTTTGTCACTCAAAGTCGTCTGGCTCTCGGACTATTAGCAGAATATCCTGTATAAATTTCAAGCTAAAAAGTTGGTTTGTTTCTCTTTGAGTAAATAAAATTGGAGTAGAAGTTTAGAAACACCGCAATGGAGATACGTTGTTTCGCACCTTGGCCATTAATATGACATACCTACCTCAGCTCATGTTTAAAACCAGCATGCCTTCTCTTACTGAGATTTGGCACTGCCTCTGCTTCAAATATGCAGAACCTTCTGTTTTGAAACAATACAGAAAAAAATACACGGAAAAATTCAAGTTTCTATACTTCCTTGATTTTATAGCTCTTAATACATCACAGACGTTACCTCTTCATTGGTAGCTCAAATCAAGTGGGTTCACTGATGGCTTTGCATTTATCAGCGACGACTTTACTAATATCAGATCATTTTCAAGCAGTTTAAACGCGATTGTTGCTTACCATTTTTCTGGGTAATCTGTTGAGAAAATTAATATAACGAAGCAAAGAAAATTCTAAATTCGTAATTGGGCGATAGTAAAGGCTACTGTGTGCCTGAATGAATTTAAGATTAGTAATTAAATAATTATGAACTATACCAACCTTCAGAGGGATTCCACCAAGGCCACGATAATTGAAAACAACTGAGCGAACACCTAGACTATTTGCAGATCGCACAAAGCCTTGAATATAATCAGCTTGACTTTCTCCTGTCAATCCTGGCAGGAATAACATTGTTGGAGTGTCTGGTTTATCGTCCTTAGGCAGAGACCAGTCTAGGCAAACCATGCCACCATCCGGTAGTTCTAGAATTTCCCTAAGTAAAAATACACTAGATTAATAAAATATATTTAGCCTGTATGAGAGGAAAAGTGTCGATTACTGATTTCTGTAAAATGTAAACTCTCATTAATTAATAGTTTTGCAGAGAGGATAAAACCATTTTGAAAAATAAAAAATGCATGGATGATCACAAAGATCTTAGTTACTTGGAGTCTTGAATTTGATTGTTGTCGGTGGAGGTATAAACTACTACCTGAACAAGAGGGAAAAGAGAATCAGAGGATTAAAAAAATCATCTAACTCGCAAAATAAATGCTGATATGTTTCACAACCCTGCTGTCCCATCTTCAAGACTGAAATTCCGGAAATTCAAGACCAAAAAAATTAGGGAATCCCACCCTTCAAGAAGGGATTACAGGGTTTTGAAATGTGTCAGCATTTACTTTAATTTATTCTGCAAGTTTAAGTTTTTTAATTTTTTTATTTTCTCTTCTTCTGTTAGTTTCAGTTTTGTTTTTGTTTCTTTGGTTTTCATTCTGACTGTAAATGGATTTAAAGAAACATTTATTTTGTACATCAATAGTTCAACAGTTTACATGCTTAGATAATGGAAGAACTTTCTTTAACTCTGATGAGTTTTCATTTGATTAGAGTTCAGGTAGGATTGACAACAACTTGTTTCGAGCAAGTTTAAGTAAGTTAGTCAGTTCATGACTAAATACAGCTGTTTCTTGAACATTATTGGGTTGAGTTGATATCGCAACTTCATGATTGAAGTTGCCTTATTCAGATTCCCATATTCATTTACACTTTCACACAACTGCAAACACAGCTTCATTTTCTTTTCATGCTTTCAAACGCTAGCCTTTGTCTTCATGTATTTGATGATTGAGGATGTTAATTTGAAGTACTTGAATTCATTCATTCAGCCCATGCAAAACAGGACTGAATGAAGAACTAACCACTCAGCAGGTGATGAACCCTACATCTTAGATTCTATAAAACAGAAAATGTGAGTAGCTAATTACCTTGAGTACTGAACATTACTGAGGAACTTTGTTCGTAAAAATGTAGAAAACATTGTCTGGGCTCGGGATTCGAAACACCATATTGTAGGCCAAAACCTTTCATTTAACAGGGGCATGTATGAATATAAGAATTTTCTAAATTTTCCATCGGAGCAGAATACAGCAGGACGCTGAAATGAGTAAGAGGGAAACATGTTAGAAAATTGTGATGCAAGACAAGAAAATTATAGATTTAAAAGAATTTTTACAAATTTCCTAAATGCACTCTTTGTTAATAAGTGCTTTGCAGTGAGATCCTTAACAGTATGACGATACAAATATGTATTCCAGTCTGTGACTCCCTGTTACACATAATTTTTGAAATGGAAAAGTATTCAACGTCATCTCTTCCAAACTTCTGTAATTTTTCTTCAGTACGTGCAGAGTATTCAATGAAAATATGTCAAACAATAGCCTTACTTAGAAAGTGCAGTATGGCTTGAAACTTCAACCCAATATTTTTTTAAGTATCTTTAAAGAAGGAGCCAGGCACTATAAAACCTGAAAGCCCGTATTTTTTACTCCAAACCAGTTTATTGGCTGTACTGAATGATTAGAGTTTCCATTTTAAGGCACATTGAGTCTTATCTGTTACAGTTTTATTTTTTAAAAAAAATACATTTTCTTATGCTCCTGTGATAATTTCATTTTCATGGTAAGTAAGAGCTGCACTTTCAAGTTTATTCACTTCTCAACAATTCTTGGGATGTTAAACATTTAAATACAGATATATAACATGCAGAGACCTTTTTAAGAGAAAGTACACAGAAAATAACAAGAGAGGCCTTTGATAGGAGGCCTATGGATGCTTACTTAAAATTATGAGTATTAGACTTATTTTTGATTCTCAATGATAGTAGAGAACTCTGGTTCCACAAATATGGAGTCCACATCAAATAAATCTACACACTTTAAAACTGCTGCAGAAGATGTTACATTTTGATTCTTGCATTCACTGTCAAAACTTACTTAAGTACTTAAGGTGATTCGATGGATGTCATATTTTGTGTCAGAATAGCATACGATACATCGCATCAATTGGCTCTATTTTTTCAGCTACTCGTCATTTTTCTCCAATTTTGAGATCGCAATTCTGTTGTCAGGAGACCAAAGCACCCACTTACCAATTTTAACAAAGAAATTCAACGTAATGAAGGCGTGGTTTTCTTAGAGAGAAAATATCGCATTCGACTACTGTTTCGATATCAGTATCAAATGCGATGTTTTCTCTCTGAAAAAACCCAGCCTTTATTACGTTGAACTTCTTTGTTAAAATTGGTGAGGGAGTGCTTTAGTCTCCTGACAACAGAATTGCGATCTCAAAATTGGAGAAAAATGACGAGTAGCTGAAAAAATGGAACCAATTGATGCGATGTATCGCATGCCGTTCTGACACAAAATATGGCGTCCATTGAATCACCTTAACTGCAGACAGCTGCTCATCTACTGCACTCTAAAGTGCATAAGAACTTCTTAAGCGTGGACTCAACAAAATTACTTGACTAAAATTAATAAGAATAAAATAATTGCGTACCTTTGCAACTTCTAGAAAATAATAGAGGAAAAATCCACTACCAAGAGCAGAACCAATCACCCAACGAGGCATGGCGGAGATGAAGAAAAAATAAGACAGTAACCATTCCATTTTATGCTTGCCTGATCACTTAAGGAGTTGTGGGGTCACGGAACTTGCGATGTAAGATGATTAAATTTCCATTCTGAAAAATAAAAGCCACAAACATGATCATAGGGGAGCAAATAACTTATAAGAAGATTTTATATAATATGTAATAATATTGGACGAGTGTAGTGCCACATTTGCCTTCATAATTTAGTAGACAGAAAAGTACCAAATTCACGGAAGAACTGCTATTTATAATTAGTCTTTAAATTAAAAATTATGTGAAAAGTTTCCTGTATTTCCTCAGTTTTAAAGGGAAAAAATTATTGTAAATACTTGCCACATTATTATAAAATAAAACGAATGCTCCTCATTTAATGAGATAATTGAAACAAAACATGCAGGGAAAGCAAAAGCCTTGAAAACCTATCATTCAATAAATGTACAAATTTTCTTGAGAGACAAAAAATCTGAGCTACGAATAGGGTAGCAGCTTCTTTCTGCGGGTCGCTTCTTCAATGAGGTTCGAAAAGATATACCTTTGTAAATCCATCTGAAAAATTTTTAAATAGTTTTTTTCAAGATTTATTTACTGTTGTCAGGACTTTCATAATTACAAATATGATGGTGCTAAAAATTGATGAAAGAAAAGGAGCCGCAATTCAGGATTTGTTCATTGGGGAAATTCATGAAAGGAATATGTTTTTTCCCCCGAGAAGATCATGTTCGGTTACCCTGTCTACTAAAACAACTGTTGAGGGTTGCAGCATAACAATGACATGTTACTTTGTCAGATTCATAGAACCCATAATCACTCTGGGATTATGAAATTTGGAGGTTCAACAGCCTAGCCATCGGTCAATTGCGAAACACTGTCGCGGATAGCAGTTGATTTAAACCATCCTCATGTTCATCAGAGGTTACACAGAGGAGCATTAGTCATGCAAAACAACAAAAGGAATTGCGTGAGTCATTTCTTCATTCTATCGTTACTCGCTCTCAAAATATGAAAACTCATGCATCCCGGGGACACAGGTGTACATGAGCACCAGCTGAGTGCATGACCTGACCCACTGACTTCTGTGTTCATGGAAGCAGGGTTATTGACCGTGTATTCTCGTGAGCCATCCATAAAAATGCTGCGAGACAAATTGATAAGAAAGAAAAACTGATTTCAGATAGTATTGGGTTATTGTAACGTGATAGAAGCTACTTGCTGGAGACTTAATTCTCAAAATGTAATGATCAATGATAATGAATGTGAAACGATAAGGACCTCCCGGCGGGTTAGAATAAACAAACGCAGGGCGGAACTGTTCTTAAGCAGGTGCCTTGCGGATTTCACAACGTGCAGATAATGAGAAAAGTACATATTTACCTGGGATTAGATTCCGAAAAAGCACCACGGCCCCACAAATTGATGATAACGTGAAATAATCTACTTCCTTCGGCCGACGAGAAGCGAGCTCGTACGGAGAGACCCGAGCGCGTCCGAGACGGAGCGGGAAGCGCGAAAAGTCGATTAATTCAAAAATTTCGGACGTATGAGGTTTCGCAAGCCGGTTTCTGGTTTGCGGATTACGCGTGCCTGCTCAATTTTACTTTCAAATCCAAGGCCTCGGCTCGGAGCCTTCCATTTGTGTCTGGTTAATTTATGTCGGGAATACTTCGCACTCATCGCACTGCATAATTTCATCTCGACCGCCGTGTCGCGCCGGAGCTCGGTGCGCGGCGCGCAGTGGATCGAGCCAATAAAAGAAGTCGGACCAAATTTGGAAACTTTAAAAGCTTACCTATATTTCCAAAAATTTTAAACCAAAAAGTTTAGGAGTGGCTCCATTGCTTTGTTTGTAGAATTCCCTTTCAGAGACACCAATTGAAATTGAATTTGTCACGAAATAAACATAAAAATTTGAAATTTCGGCCAAAACTTGATGTCCGACCTCTTTTATTGGTTCGTTCCACTGTGCGGCGCGGGAGAGCATAACTGGTTTGGACAGCGGGGAAATACTTGGTCGTAAAATGGTAATTCTCTAGAAACTGTAGAGATGGGTCTTTCGTTTCGTATTAGCTCTCAAAATCATCATCGGCTTGTATGCCACTCGGTTTGGCGGCTTGGCGATACGACCTTATGGGAGCCAGTGGCGGCGGCCACTAGGGCGGGAGGGGAAACAGCTCCCTTAGTTTTCGAGGATTACCTTCCTTTTTTTAAAGACATATTACGTATGAAAACACGAAAATAACGTCTTAGGGGTCCCCGGGCCCCCAGACCACCGTCGATTAAAGGAGACCCTTATTCAGCCCATTTGCCACGTCTGATGATAACCTTAGAGGCAACGACTGATGAAGAGAAATTTTCCTCAACTCTATAAAATAAACTGCCAAAATTCGCGAGTGAAGGAATCGAGAACCCTTTACTTGGATTTTTGAAAAGTAAAATTTAAATAAAAAATCCATTAAGAAATGGCTGTACATTCTGCTGAGTGATTAGGGACACTTTGTTTTTTAAATTTTTATTTGTAAAAAAAAAAAAAAAAAAAAAAAAAAAAAAAGCTTCTAAATCTTTAAGAGTTTTTTTGTGACACTTTTACACTTTGTGACTATTTTTCACTCACGAACACTGAAAAAAGTCTCTTGGATCCGGAGTCCAGACTCTTAAAACATTTTACAAAGAACAAATACTCTCGATTCAAGCGGAGGTTCGCTGGAATCGAAAGCCAAGCCTCTAAATTTAGGCGGCTCTCCTTTTTAATTTTGATTCATTCAAAAATCCGCTTGAATCAAGAGTATTTGTTCTTGTCAAATGGTTTTTCCCATGAACGGAAAATTCGTCATTTATCACCCTAACCCCTTAATTTTTTCAAGCTACGCTGAAGTTTCACGGATGCTGCTGGACCTTAGCTCTGCGCGAATGATGCGATTGCACGTTGGCGAGCAGGAGATATTCGCGACGCATGCACTCCAACTACGCCGGTCGATTCCATCGGCGCGGCGAGGGGGGGGGGGGGGGG